>CATIWK010456206.1:0-21821 GCA_949634005.1 Mallotus japonicus
TATCGAGCACAAACCTTTTTGACATAATGTTATCCTTAACAACTCCATTTCTTGGTTGGAACCCGGAATCTACACCAAAAGCATTTTCTCCCTGGATTCACTCCAAACTTTCAAGGATTTGCATTGGTTATCTGGAATTAATGTGTCTCAAGTTCAATAAGTTGAGTTCATTGACCTTCACCTATATATTCATTGAATTTGTAGGTGAAGGTCAATGAACCTCCATTAAAATAATACATGTTCATTAAAAATAAATTGTATGTTCATTAAGAATGAAATGTATGTTCATTAATATTTGCTTCCATATTCAATGAGAGGCCAACATAACTAATAAAAATCAACACCCAATTCTTTGTGCCTCAACTTTAATGTATATCTGTACTATGCTACAGAATATGAACTTGCATCAGAAAACAACTTGGAAGCTTGATTGAATATGATATTTTACCATTTTAATGCACATATTATGTGTGTATAGGCAAACTTAAGTTGAAAATGGGTGTCTGAAATGCATGATAGAGTCTGAAATCAAGCTCGCTTTTCAGGGAATCATTGCGGTTGGTGACAAGATCATCCTTCAAGGTTTCGAAGGCAAAGAATTCTCTTATGACCAGATGTGAGACTGGTAATGGTCTGGTAAGTTACAGAGAGCAAGCGAGCTTCTTTTTCATATACTGTAGCTCCACATATCTGAATAACTTAATATGATTGTTGTGCTTGCAGGAAGAGTTTCTGACAAAGGAAACTCCTGACAAGGGACTTATCAGGTTGATGATGTGCATGGGAGAGGCATTAAGAATCATTTCGTTTAAGGTCAAAAAACCATCTTGTATAGGGACAACATGTGTCAATTTTTTTAGAGATGAACAGTTTGCTGTAGATATGCTTGCAAATAACCTTCTTTTTGAGGTTAGAATTAAACCAATGATTTAGCAATACTATTCAATACCAGTTTCTAATTAAAATTCGTCAGCTGATGGGTCTACACCATAAGCATTTTCTCCTTGGATTCACTCCAAACTTTCAGGAAATTGCATTGGTTATCTAGAATTAATGTGTCTCAGGTTCAATAAGTTGAGTTCATTGACCTTCACTTATATATTCATTGAATCTGTAGGTGAAGGTCAATGAACCTCCATTAAAATAATACATGTTCATTAAAATAATACATGTTCATTAAAAATAAATTGTATGTTCATTAAGAATGAAATGTATGTTCATTAAGAATGAAATGTATGTTCATTAATATTTGCTTCCATATTCAATGAGAGGCCAACACAACTAATAAAAATCAGCACCCAATTCTTTGTGCCTCAACTTTAATGTATATCTGTACTATACTACAGAATATGAACTTGCATCAGAAAACAACTTGGAAACTTGATTGAATATGATATTTTACCATTTCAATGCACATATTATATGTGTATAGGCAAACTTAAGTTGAAAATAGGTGTCTGAAATGCATGACAGAGTCTGAAATCAAGCTCGCTTTTCGAGGAATCATTATGGTTGGTGACAAGATCATCCTTCAAGGTTTCAAAGGCAAAGAATTCTCTTGTGACCAGATATGAGACTGGTGATGGTCTGGTAAGTTACAGAGAGCAAGCGGGCTTCTTTTTCATATACTGTAGCTCCACATATCTGAATAACTTAATATGATTGTTGTAATTGCAGGAAGAGTTTCTGACAAAGGAAACTCCTGACAAGGGACTTATCAAGTTGATGATGTGCATGGGGAAGGCATTAAGAACCATTTCGTTTAAGGTCAGAAAACCATCTTGTGGAGGGACAACATGTGTCAACTTTTTTGGAGATGAACAGTTTTGCTGTAGATATGCTTGCAAATAACCTTCTTTTCGAGGTTAGAATTAAACCAATGATTTAGCAATACTATTCAATACCAGTTTCTAATTAAAATTCATCAGCTCATGGATCTACACCATAAGCATTTTCTCCCTGGATTCACTCCAAACTTTCAGGAAATTGCATTGGTTATCTAGAATTAATGTGTCTCAGGTTCAGTAAGTTGAGTTCATTGACCTTCACCTATATATTCATTGAATCTGTAGGTGAAGGTCAATGAACCTCCATTAAAATAATACATGTTCATTAAAAATGAATTGTATGTTCATTAAGAATTAAATGTATGTTCATTAATATTTGCTTCCATGTTCAATAAGAGGCCAAATAACTAATAAAAATCAGCACCCAATTCTTTGCGCCTCAGCTCCAATGTCATTCTCTCATTCTCAATCTTCATCCTTTCATTTTCCAACCTCAACTTATCTAGTTCGCGGTCTCTTTTCTTGCAAAATCTTTTCCATTTGAATCGTTATTTTTTGAATTCCAACATTTCAATTTGAATTTGTAGCTTCTGCTCTTCTAACTGAAGTGCACAAGATCCTATCCACTGCTTCTGTAGCCAATATGCTTTACCACTCTCAGATGAGACTTGATTCATATCAACCTGAGGAATCTGCAGATGAGAAGAAGAACCTTTGTTCCCTTCCTGAGATAAATTCCCAAAACAAGCATCTTCATCGCCCTGACTCTGTCTCAGCCTTTTAGCAGACCCCACTAAAAAACCATATCCCCTGCTACCAATATGTGAAACATGATTCTCCTCAAACTCGTCAGAATCATCAGATTCTGCTGGCTATTGAGACTGTTAATGGTGATTAGAATTCTTATGATATCTTATCACTTCTCCTCTTGCTGTTACTATAGCTGCGAGGAAGAAGACGACATGGCTCTGGCTTCACCACAAAAAAGAAGAAGAAGAGAGGAAGCGTAGGAAGGGTAAAAAATAAAATGTGCTCACACGTGCGATGGACCCTGGTTCATGTTGCAATATGGACAGGGGTCCATGGTATAACAATTACGAGGGTTTACAAGGCTTTATGAAGAATATTTGGGCTAATCATGCTTATGAAGATTCAAAACATTTCAAAGGCTTTTGTGGAAGTGAAATTGAAGCTAAATGAGCTTTATTTAACATAATGGAAGTCCATGTTTTTTATGATTATGGATAGGCTTGTTTAAGACTTATTTTAAGCTTATTTTGGGACAAGTCATGTTTGGGCCTAATTCTTTGTTAGAATTCGTTTTTAGATTTTAATTAGGTTTTATATTAGTGTTTTTAGGTTTTAATCCATGTTTAAGTCGGCCTAAATCAATTAGGATAAGTTTGCTTTAGTTTTAAGTACTTGTTTCCTACTTTAAGAAGGAAACCTTGGTTATTTAGGAGTCTTTAGTTAAATCACTTATTTATCTCCATAAAAGGAAAATTTATGTACATTGTTTTATGGATTTTAATAAGTTTAATTCAGAATTATTTGAGTCAAATTCGACCTTAAGCATAAATTGTTTGTTTTATCGTGTTTTGAAAGAATACAATCCTGAACTTATCAAGGGAGTTGATCAAACCTTTGTGGTGTTCAAAATTAGAGTTTAAGTCAATTAAATAGGCTAAATTTCAATCTTTTAGATCATTCAACTTGTTTCTTAGAATCTTGGGCAAAATTATTGAGTACTGGGTGTATTTCATCAAAGTGAATCACGACGAATCATTCTGTGCGTATGTTAAAGTGCATTCATAATAGTAGTGGAGAGCTGTGACCACATTCCACATAGACTTTTTATTTTCATTTTAATTTCATGCGGGGAGATTGCAATAATTTCAATACAATCATACAAACTAGAAAAAATCTATTAGGACCTCAGAATTTCGTGATTTGTTTTATTGAACCCCTATATATTTATTATGTTTTAAAAAATTTTTAAACATTTATTGGATACAACATCAAACTCTTAAACATTTATTTGATATAACATCGAAACCTTAAATATTAATTCTACTTTTCATTTTTCTATAAAAAAAAAATTAATATTATATTAAATAAATATTTAAGAATTTTTTAAAACACAATAAATACATAAAGTTCAATAAAACAAATTATGTAAATTCAAAAGTCACATAATGAGTTTTTCTACTAACTAATCAGAACCTATCACAATTAATTGGCCAAAAAAAATATCACAACTACTGCAACAAACTATCAAATTATTAATATTTTTTGGCCAAACAATAATAATAATAATAATAATTATATATACATAAGATAGTGACTAATCAAAGCTTCTTTTCAATTATTCGCCATTTGATAAAAGGCGTTACCATTATTATTGTTCAAAATTTACCATTATATATACATAAGATAGTGACTAATCAAAGCTTCTTTTCAATTATTCACCGTTTGGTAAAAGACGTTACCATTATTATTATTCAAAATTTACCACTTTTCTCCGGGTCACCAGGAAAGCGAAAGTCACTATCTTTACCTTTGAACCTTCCCACCTCGTCTCAAAAGGCCAAAAAGACTCCAGTAAACGCATATTGAGGAAAATGAACATCAAAGAAACAAGCAGGACAGTAACAATTTACAGCAAAGATTTGAGAAGGAAATTTCTGTCATCATTCTTCGTTGAAGCACGTTAGTCCCAATATTCATTAAAAAAAAAAAAAGCCCTTTAAATTAAAAGTGCAGAAAAAGCAAAAAGTAGAGCCAGATACGCTGGTACACACGCCTCTTAATTCTCATACATGTAAAATTTACAGTCATGGCAGTTAGAAAAAGGAAAAAAAAAAAAAAAACCACAAGAGAAATTTAAAAAAACAAAATCCTCAAAATGGATCTTCTTGTCCTCCTTCAAGAACCTTCTTCATGGCCCTTTGAGGCTGGTGGGCAAAAACCATCATCAAACCATATACCCATTTTTACATCTTTTCCACTTTCCTCTGGTTTTCTTTTTTTTTTTTTTTGGAAGTGGAAATGCTTGTATATGAAAAGAGCAGTCTCTCTATACCACTACACATATATTTATATTTATATTTATTTTTGTTTTTATTTTTGTGTATTCATGCTGCAGCTATTGTGCCTCTTCTGGAAGGGTAATTCTGGGCTTTAGTGGGAGATATTGATGAATTCTTCTGCTCTTTTTGCCTTAATGCTTTCATTGAAGAAGATATATTCCAATTGTCTTTGGCTTCATCTATCTCTATTTGCTCTTGCCTGCACTCTTCACTACAGAATGGAGTGTCCCCTCTGCATAAATAATAACAACAAAAATTTCACCATAAGAAAATTGATTTTTTTTTACCATTTATAGAGAAATTATATCAAACAAAAACATTGAAACTTCGCTTGCAATTTTCCTATCCAAGATTTTTATTTTAATAAAATTATGATTAAACAACTAAAATTTCAAAGATATTTAGAGTAGGTTCAACATCAAGGACCACAATACCAAAATTAAAGTTATTTTCTTTTCTTATGATCATATAAAATATCAACAGTACACTGAGTAAAAAAATATTACCTATACATGAAGATGTCTCTATTATCGCCAAGTGGTTTCTTGCAAAGAAAACAATATTCCAAGAAATGAGGTTGCTCAGAATGATCTTCGAATCTTGCATCATAAAACCTAGCAGATCTTGGAGAAGATATAGAAGATGATGGTATACTCTTTATACTGCTTCTCCTCCCGTAACAAAGTGACCTAGAGAAAAATGGATGGTGGTGGTGATTATGTTGCTTTTGTTGGTTCTCTGAAAACCCAGCTTCCATACCTGCAAGTGAAGCCAACCCATCATCTTCCTCTAGAAAACAAGCCAATCTTGTTGGCCCCGAACTTGAATCCATTGAAATTCTGTTGCTTTTTCTTTAGTTCTTTGTGTTGGTTTATTGTTGAGAAGTAAACAAGAAGAAGAAGAAGAAGAGCAGGAGAAAAAAAGAGATGTTTTCTTTTGGATCCGATAAAGTGAAATGAAATGACAAGTTTTTATAGCGGAAGGATCAAAGTTTTGGACCATAAACAACGGCAGGTATCAAGAATCCGTGGAAGTGAATCCATTGGCTCAAATAAAAGCCTGCATTTATACTATGACTTAACTGCCATTCTACTAATTACTAAATTACGAAATGCCATTCTGCATAATAATTGAATGTTTTCCTTGTATGGCATTTGAGTAATTTTATTTGATATCAATGGATATTTTACTTGTTGATATATTCTGGCGTTTTAGACGCTAGATCTTTATACCACTAGCCCCACTTGTGACGGAAAAAAACATAACGTCAAGATTTAGGAGCCTACGCTCGTGCATCGCGCGTATAGTGTAACGTTCACGCCGCTACCAGAGTCAAGGGGCTTGTTTGTCTTCTTATGTTCTTTTTAGGGGAAACTACATAAAAAAACCCCAATCTTTTTGGGTTCTTTCAAATTGAACCCTATTCAATTTTTTCTGTCAATTAAAACCACAACCTATCAATCGTTAACAACAGGAACCCTCCGTTACAAAATTCGTAACAGAGTGCTAATGTGGCAGTTAACATCTGCTTTGTTCTGATTTATCTGTTGTAAATGGGTCCCACAAGCATGACATGTAAAAGTTGACTAATGATAAATGTAAACTAACAAACCAAACCACTCATTCCCATTCCCATTAAAGATCCAACATAAATGCTCAAGTTTTCGAAGACAGCAAATTCAATACAGTCGATGTTGTTTCTAAAGCTAAGGATCTCTAGTTGCAACTGAAGAGCATTCCTCCACCCTCTCCATTGGTGAGCAGACATCTGAGTTCTCATCAGACTTGGGTTCAGCTGCTATTACTGATCAAGATTGTTGTGTATAGGATCATCTTCTTCCAGTCCATCTTTGAAGAACTCGAATCGGATGATGCCAGTACCAACAGGTACACACTCCTGGGTGGCGATGTTATTTGCATTTCTCATTTGTTTTCCAACGATTTCAGGTGCATCAAAAGTGACAAGAAAACCCTTTGAAGCAAGACGTTTGCCAAGCCTAAGTAAAGGATTGACATGGCCTTGTGTAGGCAAAGAAACAAAAAGGACATGAACAAGAGCACCTGATGCTACCATTTTTTTCTGCTCTATCAGATTTTTTTAATTACTAGAATAAAGAGACCAATGGCGTCATAGAGTAATGCTGCAAATAAAATCACAAACTTAATGAGTTTATGAGCAATCATTCACTCCTGGTTCTAGCATTGTTCTAAGCTGGCCACGACATTTACTCTGGTTGTTGGAACTTTGCCAAATGTGTCCTTTCTTTATTTCTTTCAAATCTGGTTACATATGCAAGTTTCAGTGCAGTGTCGAATTCAGCAACAATGGTTGTTCTGGTTCACGACAATGCGGGCAGACTTATCGATGGTTTTTGCTTCACCATATTTTCTCTTTCAGCATTAGTTGCAGAAGCCATGGCGCTGCTTGCAGGTGTTCTTGTAGCTTTCATCGTGTTGTCTTTAAATTGGACTCGCAAATGTTGATAGCTGCTATTACTCGTCCTAGTCAAGGCATTCCCTGGACTATTCACGCTTTTGTGCAAGATATTTTTATTCTTCTCACAAATGAGCGCTACTCAGACACCTTTGGTTTATAAGTCAATAAATATGCAATGTTAAAAAAAAATCTAATTGAAAAGCTTGAAAGATTTTGATGTGACTGTAGTGAGTTAAGAACATGTGCTATATCAATTAAGCTTCTAGAATGAAAAGATATAGAATTCCATTCTAATTGTAAGTCACAAAGGCCATACTTCTCCTTCAAATTGGCCAAATTCCAATTCTCTAAAAAAGAAAAAAAAATTATCCTGTGTGTGTGTGTGTGTATATATATATATATACTTTTAAGAAAAAAAATCGAGAAGAGCACCACTGCCCTTTTCCACCATTTATACACATGACATTCAAGCACACCCACCAGTCTTTTTCTACCACCAAAGAACGAGGATCCTTCTTCTTCTTTTCTCCAAAACACCCTTTAAAATCCTTTTCTTTCATGAAAAATGACCCTTCTTCCTTCACAAATCCACCTTAAGAAAATCAGGAAACCACCACCACCGCCGCTGTAAGTTTAGATATAGAGGTGTTAGACAACGAAACTGGGGTAAATGGGTTGCTGAGATTCATGAACCAAGAAAAAGAACCCGTAAATGGCTTGGTACTTTTGCTACAGCTGAAGATGCAGCTCCAGCTTGTGATCGTGCAACTATTTGAACGAGCGTGATCTTCCTTTTTGTCCATCAACTTCCGTTACAGAACTTCAGTAGAAAGTTCATCGACAACATCTTCAACAAACCAAAGAAAATAGAAAGACCCAGATTAAGGTTTCACTTTTGATCAAGAAAATATATATTCAGCAAGGAAAACCTTACACTATGAATTGAGGGGAAGTCAATCGTAAGGAAGCAAATGGGATTAGGGATTTAAGATTTTCCTGCGTTTTTTTTTTAAACAACCTCATTCATTTTTAATTGAAAAACATTTTGAAGTCAAATTGATTTCTGTTTTCATAGTCATCAATTCAATAATGGGCATGGTCCCCACTTGCAGGAGTTAATCGCCACATCAGCACTCTGTTACAAATTTTATAACGGAGGGTTCATGTTGTTAACGATTGATAGGTTGTGGTTTTAATTGACAGAAAAAATTGAATAGGGTTCAATTTGAAAGAACCCCAAAAGGTTAGGATTTTTTATGTAATTTTCCCTTATTTTTATTTTCCTTTTATTTTTTTTATTTTTTTGTAACTTAGAAAGCAGAATTTTATGGTCAGAATTCAAAAATTAAACTAAAGTTTTAAATATAAAGTAATTCACCTAAAATTGATAGTAAAACATTTTGTATGGGATCAAATTTGAAAGTAGAGTTCGATTTTCTAATCTTTTTATTCTCCCATTTAGGGGTAAGCAATTGAAAATTCAGTCGGTTACCGAACCAAAATTTTTTGAAAATCTAAAACAGAACCGAATCGAAAAAGAAAAATTAAGGTCGAATGTCGGTTTTCCGATTAATAATAAATAAAATCAAAGATAGAAAAAAAATAAAACAAGCCTTCTTGGCTTAGTGGTTGGCAATGTGCTTCCTTGCCCTTAGAGACCCAGGTTTGAGTCCTTAAGTACACCACCTTACCATTTTGCTACAACTACATTTGTAATACAAAACAGTCATATTTATACTTTATACATAATATATAAAAGTATTCGGTTTTTCGGTCGGATTCGATTCCGACCAAAAAATTGACAAATGATAAAACCGAAATTGAATCGAACCGAACCAATTGATTTGGTTCAAGTTTTCGGATCCGTGGCAACTTGCTCACCCCTACTCCCATTCTCAATTATAAGTTAAAAAAAATACTGTAAAATATTGTTTTACTATTTAACCACATGTTTTTATTAGCTATAATTATTGTTTCTAGTCTAGATTTTTTTTTTAATATTTCTAGTCTAGATTCATCTTGTAGTTGCCTGTCTTTATTAGCTCAAGTGGCTTATAAAAGTTGAGAGTGGGAAGTTTCATTCCACTTTCCTTTACGCCCTCTTTCTCCCGTTACTACGCCATGTCAAAATAAATAGGAAAAATTTATTATATGACCCTCAAATTTTCATGATTTATTTTATTGAACTCTTATAATATCCTTAAATATTTATTTGATACACATTAAACTTTTAAATATTTATTTAATATAATATTAAACCCTTAAATATTTATTTGATACAATATTGAACCCTTAAATATCAATTATATTTTTCTTTTTTTGTTAAAAAAAGGCTCAATATTGTATCAAATAAATGTTTAAGGACCTTTTAAAATACATTAAATATATAGAGGTTCAATGAAATAAATCACATAAGTTCGAGGACCATATAATGAATTTTTCCAAATAAATAAATAAATTTAGTTAGAGCAAATCATTTTGCTGTTTTACTTGTTTAATTATCGTGAATCCCAATTAATCAATCATGAATACTGAATTGTTATTCATTGATCATTAATAAATTCTTTCAACATAACAAAAATAGCCTAGTATTATTTTTCAATTATATTCCCTCCGTTTCATTCTAATTGATGTTTAAGATTTTATCACAGAATTCTATTTAATAGACATAATTATAGGTATAAATGACTATATTATTTATTTTTAAAAAAACTAAAAGTTATAAATTAATTACTTTATGAGGGAGTGCTCAAATTTACTCTAAAAATAAGATATGGATAAAATTGGAAAAAAAATTTTTATTTTTTATTGGTAATCTAAAAACGTCAATTGGAGTGAAACAAATTCTATTATCTTAAACAACAATTGGAATGGAATAGAGGGAGTATTTTAAAAATTAATTTGCATCAATCCTATTGTAAAAACATTAACTATTTCAAAAAAAAATCAATTGTGACAATAATTAGAACTTATTAAAATAAATTATATTACTGGTTTTTTAATTGTCATAAATTTTATAATAATTTTTAATTTTTAATTATTTAAATCAGACTAAATTGAACTTTTTTAAAGAATTTAAAAATTTAGAATTAAGTTCTATAAATTAAAAAATAATTTTATAAGTTAACTAACAAAAAATTTATTTCAAGTAAAAAAATTGATGAAAATTTTTATAAAGTATATATATATCAAATCATTTTCAGTGTAAATTATATCAATTTATTTGTTATAAATTATATCAATTTATAAGATTTAATTATAATTTTTTAAAGAAAATTCAATTTAGTCTAATCAAAAAAATATTTAAAAATCTGACATCAACTTTAGACTACAATGAGGATACAAATTATTGACCATTTTTACACTTAAAAATTAAGAAAATAATAATAACATAGCTACTCTTATAATATTATGCTTAATTAACAAAAATATGCCACATATTTTTATATTTGATTAACAAATATTAGAAATATTATAATTAAATATTTATATATATATCAGACATTCCATTCCACAATAAAACATAATATATTCTGAATAAATAAATATTTTTCAATAAATTAAGGGCTCTTTCCATAAATTAAGAGCTCTTAAACCACACGCGCCCAAGGCGAAGCTATTTGGGTACAACTACTAATCTCCATTAAAATTGAATAAAATAAATAAAATAAAGAAACAATAATTTATAAGCTGTACTTGCTGCAATGCAACTAGACATTTGTACTCCTGTCCAAAAAAAAAAAAAAAATTGACATTTGTACCGCATTACTCTGCTCTTCCAAAACCATGGGTTTCGCTTTTTCTCTACCACCTTGCCCTTCACTCAACACACACATTACATCACCTTTTACTAACTTTTCTTAATTCTTTTGTCCTTTTCCCCTACTCTTGCATCGATTTCCCCACTCTCCTGGGACCCACTGACCCCACTGCGGACCCCGCCTATGAAACTACCTCCAATGTGGACCACTACCACCACCTCTAGCCCATGATTTTTAGTTTTACATGGGCCATTTAGGTCCCTCCAGTTTTTAACCTTTCCTTATTTGATCCTAAGAATAATAAATTAGGTCTAAATTTTAAAAATTCAAAAATATATATTCTTTAAAAAATTTAAGAAAATTATCTAAATATGAACAATAAATTCTAAATTTATTTTTAATAGAATTTTTTTTAAAATTACTCTAATTTTCACGTATAAACAACTCCTAGATTTGCTATTATTTCTTATTTCAAAAAAAAAAAGATTTGCTATTATTTCTAATTGTATGAATAGTAATATTAATAACTCAATTTCACGCAACAATTGAAATATAAAATACTTTAAATTTTTATTTCAACAATTTAAAAAAATAACATAGATTTCCTTAATTAAAATTATTTTAATGATGATAATAATAACAATATAATAGAATTTTTTAGTAAACTGAAATTTTTGATTTTTGAAATTTTATTATTAGATTTTTAAATTATTTGACTTTATTTCATTCAATTTTTATAAAGTAATTGTATCCTTGAAATTTTAATTTTAAAATTATACTTTTTTATATCAGTTAATTTTTCATTCACATAAGGATTAAAAAGTGAAAAAAATTAAAAATATCTTGAAAACACTGTTGATCAATAAATCGCAATGAACATGAGTTCCAAATATGGGTTTGGCGTTTTATATGATGATGATTTATGGCGTTTTCTTGGCTTGGGTTTTTTTTTTTTGTGAAAACTCTGGCTTGGGTTTATTTATAAAGAAATTTTATTTATTTATTTTGAGTTAACGACAACCTTGTTTTGAGTGTGTGATATTATTTATATTCGACCGCTTCAATGGGTTCATTTTCATGGATTTTGTTTTTTTTTTTTCCTTTTTTTTTATTGCTTTCAGTATTAAACGACAATGGCTTTTTTGTAGGTTTTTGCTTTTTGAATATTGCTTTTTCTTTTAGGTTAAAATAGAGACATTTGAATGATTTCATGTTACTGAATTAGCTTCAAACTATTATTTCTTCTAAGTAACGAATCATTTTACAATATAAATATGTATATTTATATAAATATAATTAGAACCGTTAGATTACTACTAATTTAATTACAACCATTGATATATTTTATTGGTATTGGTGCACAAAAATGATCAATGGTCATAGTTAAATAAAAATAAATTCAACGGCTCTAATTTCATTTGCATAGATACAAATGTTTGCATCATAGTAAGAGCCCTAACTATATACATAGTTCTAACTTAATGCTTTGTTTGGTGAAAATAATTGAAGAAAAAGGAAAATTTCAAATTTGGTGTATGAACTTTTCATATTTTTCTATTTTTTTTTCGATCAAGTATTTGAACCTTCAAAAAATATATCAATTTAGTGTTTTTTACCGATTTGATGTTGATTGTGTGCTTAATCAAATCATATGTGCTCCATCTTTATTATAGTCATTTGCCATGTCAAGTATTACGTGTGCTAACTTAAGTAAAAGATATATATATATATATATGTGTGTGTGTGTGTGTGTGTGTGTTATGGTGAGACAAAAATAACCTTAAAAACATCTAAAGACAAAATTAACCTACGCGTTGTTTAAAAGAGGGAAATTTTGGGTGTTAGAGTTGTTGTTAGCTAACGGCAACACCCCTTTCATCATCAGTATCACCACCACCCTCTAGATTTAAAATATCGAGATTTAACAAGAAAAAAGTAAGAAAATCAAGCTTCGATGAATTGAAAGCAAGTGGATCACACATAAATGGGTAAAATCTCGAACTCATCTCAACAATAGATTTATATTTCTTACTCTCTTTATCCAACCCATGAACCTCCCACCCTTTGTTGAGAAGAAACTCAGTTGGGTAAGATCTATTTTGGTTGATTATGTTAGAGATTAATGTTATTTTATTGGAGAAAGTTAATGATGTTTGGTTTATGAACAAAGGCAACAAAATCATAAAAAGGAATAACAGGAGCATGCTTTTGATAACAAGCTAAAGGATTAGCAAAGTGGATGTCACGATTGTAGGTGATGCAAAGCATTGTAGCATCGACTTTGCAAGTAATGTGAGCAGGTAGGAGCTTGCTCGCAAACTTCCCAAATAAAGACACGTGCATGGCGTGAGGTGAGTTCATTAACAACGTGGATTTTAGAGTCATAGTTGTTGCAAAGAAATGTGAATACAATAGGTAAAAAAGAATTGTTGGTACCAATTTGCACAAATCACAAAGCTAAAAAACTCAGGTCATGTTTTTGTGGTGGAATTTTTCAGGTCATCTTTTGTTATTGGCTTATGGAACTCTCAGTTCATGTTGATGTTATAGTTTTTTATTTTAAAAAAAAAATCCTTTGTGCTCTCTACAGTCTTTTGGCTTGAAGTTTAAGAATGGTTAATCTTCATGGATGTAGATGATTGTGGTGATGTAAATGATGATTAGTGAATGGAAATAGATCAAGTATGGGTGGGTGAGAGAGTATGGATGAAAAAATAATAAAATTATAAATACTGAATTCCATGGAATGACTTCAAGCCTTTGATGGAGTTCTACATGCAAGCTCCTCCTTTGGTGACCTTAAAACTTACTATACCTCCTTCTTGGCTTGAACGATGTAGGACTTATTACCTCTAATGGATGGACGAATGTAGCCTTCTAATTGCATAACTCTTGCACAACATAAACTCTATGGATGATGACTATAGGCTAATGTATGAAACATAATTCTTATGTTTACTCACACACTCACTACATTTAGAAAGAAAAAGACTCAACTCTTGAGAACTCTCTCTTATTTGCTCTCTTATGTGTTTTTATAAAGTTAAGTGTGAAGTGGTAAGTGGTGTAGAGAACTTTTACTAACTTAATATATATGTGAGAGATCACTTGCATGTGTAGAGATTCTCTACTAACCAATCTTAAGTGAAAGATAAGCTAACTTATGAATGTAGAGAATATCCACTTGCTTTTTACTTTGAGTGTAAACTAAGCAAGCTCATGCATTTAGAGATTGTCCATTAACTAAAGGTGCATGCCTATAACACCTTGCCATGGTGCTATTCATGCAATCACATTGCATGGCTATGCAGCTACTTGTGCACGGTTGTGCATTTCCTAATGCACGACTGTGCATCAGCTCTTCATACAAAGTGAAATGTTTAGGCTCAGGTATGGTCGTGCACACCTTTATGCACGACTGTGCATGCCTTGTGCACGACTGTGCATGCCTCTTTATCTTCATTTTATGGAGATTTCGAGCTTTTCTTTTTAAGTTCTATTATAGATTCCACTTGCACCTAACCAATTAACACCAAAACACCAAAATTAAACTAAAAACAAACAAAAATCAACAAAAAGTTATAAAAACCTTTAAAAATTTACGTCCTAAAGAATTTAAGTAATGATGCCAATACTCAAGACTAAAATAAACACTTTAACAAATAAAAAATCAATTAATTAGTGCTCAAAATCCACTATTTTTCACACTTATCAACTCCCCCACACTTAAGCTTTTGCTTGTCCTAAAGCAAAATATAAAAACACCCTATTCTTAAGAAGAACTCAACTCATTGCTTAGCTTTAACTTGACTAGTTATGGCAATCTTCACTTAATATAAAGCTTAAAAACTCAAAAATTAAAATAATAACTCAAGGTCAAAGACATGCAAGATTACCATGTGAAGTGCAAACTTTCCAATTGAATTCATGAAAATGGAGAATTAAAATCAAAGAAAGATGGAAGCAAATAGAAATTAATTCAACACTTGGTTAACCTAAAAATTCTTATGCATAAGGCACTACTTTAAGCACTTTATTATTTTATTCCATAAAAGTTTTCCCATTGGTAGTATCCCCCACCATTCCCATACTACTCAGTGTGGATACTTCACAAAGGGTCTTTTGGATACTCACACTCTTATTTAAGAGCATTGAAGTAGAATGAGCATATAAGCATTCATAATTTCAAGATTTTACCTCCTTTTTAACGAGTGCATTTTACGCTCCATCTCGTTTTTTCTTTTTCTTTTTATAAAAACCAAAATACATAAGATTTCACTAACTTCAAGAGTCAAATTTTAAATCTCTACTTATAGACACCTTTCTTGGAGATCAAGACTCCAAGTTCAATCACTCAATTAAGAAGTAAGCATTAAATTCATTAAGGGTTAAAAAGTCTTTAACCACAATTCATTACACTAATCTTAAAAGTCCAAACTGACATTAAATAAAGATTACCACATCTTTTTAAGAAAACTAGATTCAGTGAATTCAACTCTACTCAAAAATAGGTTTCAAAAACTTAAGTGTTATGCATGATATACATCCTAATGACTAAATGCAACAAAAGAAATAACAAAATGAAATGTATGATCTCTTCCTTTTTATAAAAAACAAAAACACTCAAAAGAAATAAAACATAAAAAAAACAGATAAAACAAAAATTGAAATGTAAAAGTTCAAGAAAGATCTCCCCTTTTTTCACTGTAATGGCATAGGTGAGGAGTTTTTGGGATTGGTGGACTCTATAAGCTTCTTAAGCCTTTTAAAATGGCTCACGTACGATTGTTGCAAATTTTCCACCATGATTTAAAGCTCATCCATCCTAGCATAAAGCTTTAATTTTAGCATGTCCAAGCGAAGTAGTAACATTTGCTCCGTAGTTGCTTTATTCTCCAAAGCTTTCCTCTTTAACCATGACTCATTGCTACTCCCCTCACTCTCCTTATCATCATTTGAAGAAGACTTATTTAGTTGATTCAATGTGTATTAGCGCAACAAATAGCATTTTATACTCTCCACATCCTTAAGAGTTCTCCACTCAGTCATAATGTCTGCTTGGATAAGCACTCTCTCGCCCAAGATCTTGGATTTAAAGACTCCCATTTCTTTAGTAGATAATGTAGCATTAAATGCTGCAAAGTATCGCCCCAAAGCTATTACAATATACCCTATAGAAAGAGGTGCCTTTTTTGCCTGCACAACTCGCTAAATAGTTTAGACAATAAAGTGAGCATTAAAAACTTTGGTGTTAGTATGCATAGACCATAACATGAAATTTGAAACTCTAGAACTATCTTGTTTCCTAAAAATGTTATGCGCCATGAATTTGTGCATTAGCAAGTAAGTATGATCCCTAATTAGACCACTAACTATCATTTTTTTCTTATTAAAACTACTATCTTTAGTGAGTCTTTTCCAAAATACAAGCATGTCAAATTCACTTGGAGGTTATTTTAGTCCCTCAATCCAAAAACATAAGACATAAGTTCAGAATCTACATGAAACTTTCTTCCAAAAAGTCTACACGAAAATATATTTGTGTCGTCATTCAAAAATTCAAAAGTGATATAGAATTCAAGTGTAAGCTCATACAAAGTGTCATGTTTCATTTTCAAGAACTTATTCCAACCTAATTGATCACTCAAAATCACCATATCTTCATCAACTCCTATGTCATACAACATATCGCCATCAAAGAATTAAGGCAAAGTGAATTTCCGCTTAAGAAGAGAACGTAATCTCTTACCCTCTTCATGAGAACGAATAGAGAAAGGAGCACCATATTCTTTAGTGAGTTCACTCACCTCATCACTTTTTTCATGATCGCCTTACCTTTCTTTTGCCTTGCTTGATCAACCTTTTCTTATGACATCTTAAAGCAAAATAAGAGTTGAATGTTAATTAGCACAAAGTGAATTGAGAAAAATACATGCTTACATATATATAGAGAAATCAATCCCTAAACATTAAGGAAAAAAAAAAAAGAAAACCTAGAATTTTTCTCTTTAATTTAGCAAGAAAGAATAATTCCAAATTTTAAAAAATGAAAGAAAAAAAATAAAAATCCTCCTCCTGCATGAATATTGACTTACTAAATTCCAAAATAAAAACCTACCTAAAAAGGAAAATATAAGATAAAAATTAAAAAGGTAATTCAAATTTAAATCCTGCAAGAAAAAGAAAATTAAAATAAATTCAAAATAAGAATGAAATTCAAAGGAAAACAAATTCAAAATAAGAATGAAATTCAAAGGAAAATTAAAAATTCCTCCCCTACACTCAGTTTCAACATTATCCTCAATGTTGGCATGGATGCACTTGAAATAATTCAAAATTGTAAAATTTTACAGGTGCATGGCTGCACTGGGTTTTGTGCTTGTGTCTATGTAGATGCACGACTGTGCACATACAAGTGCACGCCTATACCTACTTTGAATTTTTCAAAGAATCATGAGTGCACGACGGTGCACTTAGAATGCACAACTGTGCATGTCTGCAAAGTGTAATTTTGCAGAATGCAAGAAAGCCATAACTTGGCTACAACCTGTAAGTTTATCATTCCATAACATTGCACCCATATATTTAAAGTTGCATACATCATATTTAGCACAAATGCACAACATTTCATTGCATTAAACAAAAATAAGTCCTATACATCAAACTTAAAATTTAAAAATTGTTCACATAAACAAACCAAATTCAACATAATTCAAATGTACTATATACAAACACTGAAAATCAATAAAAACATGAAAAAAAAACTTGAGGAACAAATCACTCTTATGATGGCGCATCGTCACGTTGCTCATCTTGCGGAGGTTGAAGGGATGAAGGCACAAAGCCTTGATGCATAAAAAAAAAATGCTCGTATGTCTTAATGCATCGATTGTACACTTTGAGTGAGTTCTTCAATATTGGTATCCAAAACTCCCATTTGCAGGTCCAAGTTTTCCATCCGTGCAACCATGTCATCAACTTCCTCTTGCTCGATTGGAGGGACTTGTTATTGAGGTTATTGTTCACTAGGGAGTGGAGTGAGCCTAAACCCTTGAAGGGTGCTCTCTATAATGCCTATTGCTTGCATCATCATAATATCCATAATTTCTCTCAACTTAACTCTCTTAAAAGGCATGTCTTTTATATCAAAACCCACATAACGTGCAAATGCCGTCATTGAACCTCCAATTTTGATTGTCGTATTGTATTTTTTAGCAACATTTTAATTTTTAAAGCAATGGCATGACAAAGGTCAATCTTTCTATCATGCACCATATAATAGAGGACTTACAATTTGGTGTTTGGAATGACCGAATCCGCCTCTCTTCTTCTAAAAATTGTGTGTGCCATGACACGGTGCATATACCTCAATGCATGTGAACACATTTTGGACTCTCTACAAGTTCTAGCCTCATAAATTGCAAGCTTATTACCCGTTAACTCTCTCAAAAACTCATTTTTATCAAACACAACATTAGCCTCATGACCTTGGGGAAATTCAAAAACATCATTTAATTTAAATAACTCTACTTTAAAATCCCTATTCCCAAGCCTAAATGTAATGAACCTAGCCCTTTCATCAAATTCATATGATGACAAAAATTATTAAGTAGTCCTAAGATATGTAGGATATGCTCTAAGTATTACTCCCACCCAACTCTTTAGAAAAGTAAAGATACCTCATCAATCAAACCAACCGTTGATAATGCATTCCTATTCGGATATCGATTGGGTTGAATTTTCTTAATATCTTTGTATTTCTTATGTTGAAGCTCACTAGCAAAAGCAATATTTTGAGGAAATTTCATTATCTCTTACTCTTCTTCTTCTCCTCTCGAATTCCTTTAACTTCCTCCAAGTTTAGAACGTTTGGGAGGAGGAGCTATTTGCTTTGATGCATGAGACTTGGTTCTTACCATTGTTGATGATGAAATGGATGAGAAAATGAGAAATTTTAAGAGACGAATGGAAAACTAGGATTTAAAGTGTGCAAGGGAGATGAAAAGTTGAGAGATTTGATTGTTTTAGGAAGACAATGAAGAATGGGGATGATTTAGGAGCAATTTATGGCGGTTTTGGAATAGGAAAATGAAGAGTTGCCTTGTTTATAACCGAAAAGGCATGATTTTAATTGTGCAAAATAGCAGTGCATGGTTATGCACCTGTATTTGAGCACGACAGATTAAGTTATACATGGTTGTGCACTCTTGAATGCACGACTGTGCAATGCATTTAGGCGTGATTTAGCAGGTTATGCACGGCTGTGCACTCTTATGTGCAAGGGCATACCTAGAAACATGTTTTTAATATTTAATGCACGTCCATACTTAGAAGTATATTTTTCAAGTCGAGCAAGTGCACGGCTGTGCACTTTCTAGTGCACGACTGTGCACTTTTCAAATTTCTCAGCCCGCTTAAAGGTCCTTTTTAGTGCATGGTTGTGCATTTCTTATACATAGTTGTGCACCAATCTTTTGCTCCACAATGCAGTCAATCACATAACATTTAGCACATCCTACATTTTATAACCATCCTCATTCCAAATCATTCTCAATGTATGTTCAACTTTCCAATGTCACATTAAATAACAAACATGTAGCATATAATCACATTCTTCACTTCAGAACAAAACAAGAATGAAAGAGAATTTAAAAGCTTACTGTCCTGAACATTTATAATTATCTGCATTGTTCTTCCCATCTCCAAATCCTTCTTTCTTCCAATGCAATTGCTTACCTAGAATTTCTTAGCATGGGAGAGGTTAAGAAAGAAGAACTAAATAAAATGAAAATTAACAATATAAAAATTAAACTTGAAAGAAAGTAATTTATACTTTACACTTGGTTGAGCTCCCAAGAAGTGCTTATTTAAAAGGTCATAAGCTTGACATTTTCTTGCTTCACTTCACATAATTGTTCAAGTAGGCAATATGGTGAAATTCATTACCCTTGCCTCCGTAGTACTTCTTTAGTCTTTGATCGTTGACCTTCAGACTTTCCCCTTTTTCAGTGATTACCTCAATTGCTCCATATGGATATACGTTTGTTATAGTGAAAGGTCCTGACCATTTTGATTTTAACTTCCCTGGAAAAAGTCTCAGTCTTAAGTTGAAGAGCAACACTTGATCACCATAATGGAAATTTTTTTACCTTAAATTTGCATTATGCCACCTCTTTATCTTCTCCTTATACAGTTTAGAGTTCTCATATGCATCTTGCCTAATTTTATCTAACTCATTCAACTGTAGCATCCTTTTGTCAATTGCTTCCTTCAGATCATAATTCAATGCTTTCACTGCTCAATATGCTTTGTGTTTAATTTCCACTGGAAGATGACAAGCTTTTCGAACACTAACCTAAAAGGTGACATACTTATTGGTGTTTTATAAGATGTTCTATAAGCCCATAAAGCATTATTAAGCTTTCTAGCCCATTCTCTCCTAGATTTACCCATAGTTCTTTCTAAAATTCTCTTCAACTCCTTGTTACTAACTTCCACTTGTCCACTAGTTTGAGGATGATAAGGTGTAGCTACCCTATGTCTAACTCCATACCTAGCTAACAATATCTCCATGTTCTTATTGCAAAAATGAGTTCCTCTATCACTAATTATAACCCTTGGCATCCTAAATCGAGCAATAGTTTCTTAAGAAACTTGCACACAGTTTTAGCATCGTTGTTGATGCATGCTTGAGCTTCCACCCACTTGGACACATAATTAACACAGTAAGGATGTAGCGGTTGCCTTATGATGATAGAAAAGATCCCATGAAATCAATACCCCAAATATCAAATACTTCGACTTCCAGAATTCCTGTTTGGAACGTTTTATCCTTCTTTGATATGCTCCTACTACGCTGACAAGAATCACAGGATCGCACAAAGTCCTTTGCATCTTTGACGATAGATGGCCAGTAAAAACCACTTTTTAGCACTCTGGATACGATCCTCTGAGGTCCATAATGTCCCCCACATTTTAAACCATGACAATGATGAAGAATTGACTACAACTCTTTATTAGGCACACATCTCTTGATAAATCCATCCCTGCACATCTTCCAAAGAAAAGGATCATCCTATATATACCCCATAGAATCATAAATTAGTTTTTTCTTTTGCTGACCAGAAAATTCTAGGGGTATTTCACCACTAGCAAGAAAATTAGCAATGTCTGCAAACCATGGTGTATCAATAAAATGAAGAGTAAAGAGTAACTCGTCTAGAAATGTATCTCCTATTTCCTTTTTTACTGCCTTCTTACTCTCCTCTGATTCCAGTCTTGAGAGATGGTCTACTATAACATTTTCGGACCCTTTCTCATCTCGTATTTCAATATCAAACTCTTGCAACAAAAGCACCCCTTTTATCAACCTGGGCTTAAAATCTTTCTTTATGAGCAAATATTTCGAAGCAGTATGACCTGTAAAAACCAACACTTTTGAACCAAGTAAATAGGATCTAAATTTATCAAAAGTAAAAATTACTGCTAACATCTTTCTTTCAATTGTGGCATAATTTATTTGAGCATTAAATAATGTTCTGCCTGTATAGTAAATCACATGAATTTTTTTATCTTTTCTTTGTTTTAACATTGCTCCAATGGCATGATCACTAGCATCATAGATGAGCTCAAATGGCAAACTCCAATCTGGTGCTACAACAATTAGTGCTGACATAAGTGTCTCCTTTAACCTGTAAAAACCAATTTTACAATCATCAATGAAAATAAATGGTACATCTTTTTCAAG
>CATIWK010456354.1:0-13094 GCA_949634005.1 Mallotus japonicus
ACACACTACTATATCACAAAGACATAGCGTGGAGATGATGGAGTCGCCACCCAGGGTAATAATTGGGACAAAAATCGGAGGTGGTACTCGATTCTCTAAAAGAAAGCTAGCACCATAACCAGGAAATTCTGGATTCGGAATGCTAACTTCTCTTAGTCTCGTGTTCTTTTAGAATTATCTTATTAATCATTACTTTATCCTCTATTTACATGCAATTTCATAAAATCCATTTAAAACATCCATAAATCCCAAAGGCAAACTAATCATGAAATTACACATAAGCAATGCAAACATTCAAAGCATATAAACCCTAGGTTAATCTAATCTACAAGTTTTAATTAAAATGAGCTAAGTTTACATGTTATGAAAAGCTTAAATTAATGGGCCTAATCTATTTATTTTATTTCTATATGAGCCTAACTCTACAAATTATGGACGATGCTTAATTTAATGGGCTAAGTCTAATTAATATTATTAACTAAAAAAACCTAAGTCTAAATGAACTAAGTGGGCCTAAATGCATTCTAGCCTAAAACTAAATTAATTATGAGCCTAAAATCAATTTTATTAATTAACCCTAAAAAACCTAATTAATTAAAAGTGAATCTAATATTAACCTAAACCCTAAAAAACAAAGGAAAAACATGCAAATCACAAAAGCAAATAAAGCGAAATAACTAAAAATATAACAAAACAATAAAAAATCATAAAAACAATAAACAAAACCATAAAAATAGCAATAAACTAATAAATCAATAAAACATGCATACAATGATCTTTAACCCTAATTTAATTGACATGCAATCCTAAAATTAATCTAAAACCACCATTAATTTTATTAGAGTTTACCAAATTAACCTAAATTACTAATTAATTAATCAAAGTAAAACATACATCCATACATATAATTTCATTAATCCCACTATTGGGGCTATTACAATCATCTACTGCAAATTAAAATAAAAATAAGCACAAACTCAACACATAAAACATAAAACAAAATAAAATAAACAAAATAATAAAAATAAACCCTAAAAACTAAATTCTAATACATAAATAAAACCCATGGCATTCCATGGACTCTTATGAATTCTCTGTAAGTTTTCTCCATCACCATGTGCTTATGTCACCCCATTCATCATAAAATATACAAAAACAAACAAATAAATATTAGTATTAAATTAAATTAAGAACAATAATGAAATCAATTTAAACAATAAAAATCAAATAAAAAGTAGAAAAATAGTAGAAGAGTAGATGTGAATACAGTATGATTTGCTCCTCAGAGTGGTGTATGTCACCGTTTGCTTTTGAAATAAATATTCAGAATTGATTTTTGTTTCTTCTTCTTGGCTTGTTGTGCTTCTCTTCAAGTTTTTAATTTGTCAAAACTCTTTTTTGAAATCTTTTTTTGTTTGTTCTGTAAAAACCTCCTTCTCGTCCCAGCAGTAACTCCACAAGAAGTCCTCCCAGAATAGAAGGAAAAACTAACGTCTAAAAAAGTCCCCCTCGCTCAGGAGTTAACCTGGGTTTTTATAAAAAACCTAGCTGAAAGTCACGTAACCTACTGTGACTTCAGGTGATCCAATTAGAGTCTAAACAGGACTCTAAAACAGAGATAAGTCTTTTAACAGACCTTCATCTCATCATCTGACCAATCAAAACGTTAGAAAAAAACCATTTTATTTACTGAAAAATAAAAAAACAGAGTTAAAACGCAATTAGGACTGCATAAACCCGATCGGGATTATGTATTTCCGATCGAAAATACATATTTCCGATCGGAATTATGCATTTCCGACTGGAAATGTGTAATTTTGGTCGGAATTACATAATTCCGATCGGTTTTTCAATTTTTTTTTAACTTTTAATTACTAAAAGACCCCTAAAGAAAGGAAACTTTTACTAAAAGACCCCTGAAAGAAGAAAACCTTCAATTTAGTCCTTGAAAACTCAATTAAATCTTTGAAAAAGAGCAATTTAGCCTTTGAGATCCAAAAATCAAATTCTGAGGATCTATTTATAATAAATTCTCATCATCGGAGTCCTCTGTCGCATCCACACTCCCTTGTCCCGGAATTAGGTGTCGACAGACATTATCAACTCTTTCACCACTAAAAATTACTTTGTCTTCATTAAGACTACTAACAAAGAAATTCTTAGGATAGAAAGTGACTTTGTTTCCCATATCACATAATTGACTTATACTTAATAAATTATGTTTGAGACCATCAACAAGCAATACATGATGTATAGATAAGGATTAAGAATTACCGATTTCTCCAATGCCAATAATCTTTCCTTTTGCATTATCCCCGAAGGTAACATGTCCTTAATCTTTATTTACATTTACTAAATATTTTTCGCATTTCCAATGTAATACAAAATTGAGTATAATTAATTTAAAATAATTAAAATTTATAAATTAGACGAATATTTTATGGAAAGTTTTTTGCAAAATTTTTGTCTTTAGAATTTATAAATAAGTACAAATATAGTATGGCGGAATATACCATTTCACCCCTAAACTTTACTCAATTATTCTATAACACCTTTCGACTTCCATTTTGTTCAGTTTCACCTCTTAACTTCTATTTTTCACCTATTTAGCCTACATAACTTCTATATTTCACCAATTTCACCTCTTAACTTATATTTTTCACATATTCAAGCTCAGCGTGAGTTAAATACATACGTTTGTCTAGTGTGTAAGAAGGGTTAAATAGGTGAAAAATAGAAGTTAAGAGATGAATTTGAACAAAATGAAAGTCAAGAGATTATATAGAATAATTGAGTCAAATTCAGAGGTGAAATTGTATATTTGGCCAATATAGCATCCTCTCCTCTTATCACGAGTAGAGTGAGCAAGTATAATGCACGCTATTAATCAAAACCCTCAATTCAATTTTAAAAGCTAAAACCCTAGCTAAAAAAAAAAAAAGCTTTTCCTCAAAAAAAAAAAAAAAAGCAAAGGCCCTAGCTCTGCACTCTGCACTCTGCACTCACTCTTATTCTGATCTGCCTTTGGCGTTCATGTATGTAAATGTGCGTATGCTAATGTAGATCAAAACCACGAAGAAGAAAAAGAGAACCCATAAATCTAAACCTTGAAAATGGCCTATCTTTCCTTTTCTAAGTCTTGCAGAGCTCGTGTTAATCCCATTATCCCCGGAATCTCACTCCATTTCTGCACTTTAACTCAAGATCCAATCCCCTCTGCAACCCAAATCTCCAATCTCCAATCTGAGACATCTAATGCACCAGCTCAAGAGAATCGACCCCAAACCCAAAACTTCCAGCGAATCCCTCGAGGTAAGCGTCCAAATCCTGAAAAATTAGAAGATACAATCTGTAGAATGATGGCTAACCGGGCCTGGACGACCCGGTTGCAGAACTCAATTCGGGATTTAGTTCCTGAATTTGATCATTCATTAGTTTATAACGTCCTTCATGCTGCTCGTAACTCGGAGCATGCCCTCCAATTCTTCAGGTGGGTCGAGCGGGCTGGTTTATTTAAACACGACCGTGAGACCCATATGAAGATTATTGAGATTCTTGGTCGTGCTTCTAAGCTTAATCATGCTCGTTGTATTCTTTTGGATATGCCTAAGAAGGGTGTTGAATGGAATGAGGATATGTTTGTGGTTTTAATTGAGAGTTATGGCAAAGCTGGGATAGTTCAAGAAGCTGTTAAGATATTTAATAAAATGAATGAATTGGGTGTTGAGAGAAGTATTAAGAGTTTTGATGCTTTGTTTAAGGTCATTTTAAGGAGAGGGAGGTATATGATGGCTAAAAGGGTGTTCAACAAGATGTTGAGTGATGGGATTGAGCCAACTAGACATACTTATAATATTATGCTTTGGGGTTTCTTTTTGTCATTGAGGTTGGAGACGGCCACGAGGTTTTATGAGGATATGAAGAGTAGAGGGATCTCCCCTGATGTGGTTACTTATAATACTATGATAAATGGGTATTATAGGTTTAAAAAGATGGAGGAGGCTGAGAAGTTGTTTGTCGAGATGAAGGGGAAGAATATAGGTCCCACAGTTATTAGTTATACAACTATGATTAAAGGTTATGTTGTGGCGGATAGAGTGGATGATGGATTGAGGTTGTTTGAGGAGATGAAATCATTTGCTATTAAACCTAATGCTCACACCTATTCGACTTTGTTGCCGGGTCTTTGTGATGCTGGGAAAATGACCGAGGCTAAAGATATTTTGGCGGAGATGGTGGCATTGCATCTTGCTCCAAAGGATAATTCAATTTTTATGAGATTGTTATCTTGCCAGTGCAAGGCTGGGGATTTGACAGCTGCTGAGGATGTGCTAAAGGCAATGATGAGACTGCACATACCAACAGAGGCTGGGCATTATGGTGTCTTAATAGAAAATTTCTGCAAGGCTGAGGAGTATGATCGGGCCGTGAAGTTGTTGGACAAGCTTATTGAGAAGGAAATTATTTTGAGGCCACAGAGTACATTGGAAATAGAGTCCAATGCTTACAATCCAATGATTGAGTATTTATGCAATCACGGTCAAACAGAAAAAGCTGAAGTCTTTTTCAGGCAGTTGATGAAAAAGGGCGTTCAGGATCCACTTGCCTTTAATAATTTGATCTGTGGTCATGCAAAAGAAGGGTCTTCTGATTCTGCCTTTGAAATTTTCAAGATCATGGGTAAAAGAGGGGTTCCCCGAGATGCAAATGCTTACAGGTTGCTCATTGAGAGCTACTTGAGGAAAGGTGAGCCAGCTGATGCCAAAACAGCTTTGGATGGTATGCTTGAAGATGGGCATGTTCCAGATTCATCTGTATTCAGATCAGTGATGGAGAGCCTGTTTGAAGATGGAAGAGTTCAGACTGCTAGTCGCGTTATGAAGAGTATGGTGGAGAAGGGGTTGAAGGAGAATATGGATTTGGTAGCTAAGATTTTGGAAGCTCTCCTCATGAGAGGTCATGTGGAGGAAGCCCTTGGACGAATTGAGCTACTAATGCATAGTGGGTGTCATGTCAATTTTGATGAGCTTCTCTCTGTTCTTAGTGAAAAAGGAAAAACTATTGCTGCTCTTAAGTTGCTAGATTTTGCATTGGAGAGGGACTTTAATGTAGACTTTAAAAGCTACGATAAAGTGTTGGATGCTCTATTAGCTTGTGGGAAGACATTGAATGCATATTCTATACTGTGTAAAATCATGCAAAAAGGAGGGGTCCCAGATTGGAGTAGCTGCGAGGATTTGATCAAGAGCCTCAACCAGGAAGGAAACACAAAGCAGGCTGATATCCTCTCAAGAATGATAAAGGGAGGGGAAAAGACTCATGAAAGCAAGAAAGGAAAGAAACTAACTTTTGCAGCGTAATGATGATGCCTCAATTTTCTCTGGGTTTTAGGTTGGAATATGATTGAATGGTCAGTGGAAATTGACAATTAGTTTCAATTTCAGGAAAATAAATTTTGAAGAAAACAATGTAACATCCTCTGATTAAACATTTTTAAAACAGGGTGTTGTCCCATTAAACAGATTTATTGTCCTCTATTTGATTATTGTCGGAGAGTGAAAGAAAGCAAACCTGAGACAGGGTATACTTAATGGGAATAGGTTCTGTTATTTTAGGATTGGAGAGGATGAATGGCTTATTGCCATTCTTATTTCTCTATGCTTTTGGAAAATTTTGGAATAAATTTTGTATTACATTCATTTGCTAGAATCCATTATTCTAACATCTCATATCACGGCAACACTATTTTAATGCTAAAGAAACATTTTTTATTTAACCATTTTATGACTTCTCAACCAAAGAAACAAAAGAAGCTTCTTCCCTTTCTTCTTGTCAGAAATCCAGAACACCTAAAGACAACAATTTATCGTGTTACAATAGTTGCTGGATTACATTCATTTGGTTCTGGTAAACTCTTGCTGTATAATAGTTGCTGTATTCCAACAGTTTCCTGATTACTCTGTGGCTTAATGAGTTTTAACAAAATATATTATACGAGTTGTTTGGTGTTGTGTCTTGTGAAAATTGGTTTATAAATGCTTTAGTCGTGGTTTATTTTTGTTTAATAATCTTTGGCTTTTAAATATGTACTCAATTATATTGGCTCTTGTCATGTGTAGTAACATTGAAACTGTTTACATTGTTTTTTTCCCTCTTTCTAATGTCGGTCTGGATTTGATACACCCTTGTGACTTAGTTGACTCTGCAATTTTAGTTATCCTGGTAGGAACTCATACAAACAGTTTGTAAGTCTTGTTTGACGTTGCGTTTTGAGGAAGTTTGTGAGATATAAGATAAATATCTTAAGATAAAAGCAGGTTCCATCTAACTTGGCTTGTCCTAATAAAGCTTGTCTAAAAATGAACAATGCCTTAGATGTAAAAAGTTGTCTGAAAAATTACATATGTGTGCTTATTGGTGATATGGTGGTAAAGAAAATTGGTATTTGGCCATTTTACTCATTACGTGTTTCATACACCTCTGCATGTTTGCTGTTTGAAAACGATCATTGTTTTGAAAATTTTCTTTTTCTGGGGAATGCTAGAGCTACTTTTATCTTACAATTCTTTGTTGTCACTTGATTTGAAGGTGATTAATATGTAAGATTTCTGAAAAGAACAAAGTTCATTGTCTTCGGCTTGTTCAAAAGAACAATCGAAAGCCAATTCTGGATTCTGAGTCATCCACTAGTATCAGCTTACCAGATATAGGCAGAATGTAATATCCTACACTTTATGATATGAAATTATATTTTCGTGTAGGTCCATTGGGATAGGAAAAACTCCAGAGATCGCTTTGAAGTAAGATCCTTGCGTTGACCCTTTCCTCAACTAGAGCCAGAGGTGGGAGGAATGTTCTCTAACATCTTCTTTAGTGACCCCCTTCACTTTTCCAACTAGAATCAAATGAAATGGCTGCTGCAGATAAGGCGATCTTCCTACCATAACGTAGCCAGGGTGAATGAAGTAGAAATGTACATTGATATATCATGTGTCCAGGCTTACATTATCAATATTGCCAAGATTGTCTTCCTCAACGAATGCCCTCAACCAGGCCTGGAAAGGGCATTCCTGACACTTGCGAGATTTGTTGCAGAGGCCTCCTTGATTCCTTCAAATTCTGTTCTCTTGGTTGTATGTTAGCTGCAAATATACAATAAAATTCAACTAAGCCCTAATCCAAAGCATTTTACTCACACTTAACAAGTATTAAATTCTGGTTTGGATAGTGTAACTTGAGGTTTGATGCATGTGTTTAACTTTTTATCATTTCAAATATGCAAGAACTGGTTTATCTTAAGGTGCTGCTTGCTGGTTTAATTTAAGTTGATACTTGTCATCTGCTTGATCCTTAACTCTCATGTGTTAACAACATTATTATCTTTCCTCTGTGTCTACTGTCTGAATCTTGATTATTCACATTCAATTATATGTTAAAAATTTCTCTGTTCCATCCCTGGGCTATATATTGGATTTATTTTATCCATGTGAAAACTTTAACTCGTTAATGCAAATTCAGCTTCATTAGAGTCGACTGCTGGACATTTTCTTTAGGTAAAACATTTTTTTTTTTTTATTGCAGTAGCCAGTAGTAATTACATCAAGTATGAGTTACAAATCACTTGAGATTTTGAACAGAAAGACTGCACTCAAGTTCTCATTATATACAGCAGCTGTTGTTGCTGCAATGGCACTTGGGTCTGCTCACACACATACAAATAACAGTAAATAAAATAAAATAAAAATCTCAATTCAATTTTGATTATAAGACCATAAATTTTTTCCTAAAAACCATTTCTTTGGTTTTTCTCAATAATCAAACACATAAACAAACAATTATTAGAAACAGAGAAGATAGAGATCATTACATCAACTTCCAGTAAAGCTTTCACGTTCTAAATCTTCGATTAAACAATTACAAAAGAAGAAAAAAAAAAAGCCGTGAGTGTACAAATTTGACATGCAAAAATTAAGAAGTGAAATTAAGGTTTTAGGGAATTATACAGAATCATTTTGGTCAAGTCAGTACATAAATAAATGATGCTTTTCGTCAAAATTGGTCACCCCTGTTTGCCCCCAAGCACCAAATATTTTCAAGAAGCTCTGACAGGAAGCTCTCTACTAATGTAAAAAATACCCTTGGCAGACTTTTGCTTGAAATGTGTTGTGTCATGTACATCTGGCTATCTTTTCCAAGTTCAACGCAGGGATATCTTATTTCAACAGGCTAGATACATGAAAAAAGAATTTTGCAATAACCAGAAAAGGACAGCACCAATGAAAACATAAACACAGATTAGTAAAGCTGAGCTCCTTTTTTTTTTTCTCTTCAAAATGTCAGCATGATTATGTACGTTTTACAACACTTAGCTTTGCCAACCGACTACTGCATTGGGGGCGCTTGATCAAAGATTCGAGTAATCGACATGATTGAGTTTGTGCATTTCTCAGAACTTAAACTTTCCATATTTCTCAGTTCAATAAATAGAAGAAATTCCAGTCTCATCAAACAAAAGAAAGGAAATCCAAATTACTATTGGTGATACCTCAGTGAAATACTTCAAGAAATGAATTGGTTAGCCTTCATTTTGCTCAATCAATGGTAGTTGTTGCACTCCTTCATATGTCAGTTGACCATCAAAATCACCTACTAGATTTGCCTGTCAGGTTGAATATATCATGGATTATTAGCATGTATGCCAAAAAAAAAAAAAAAAAAAAGATAAAATGTTATAACAGCGATACCTTAGATTCTAAATTGTCCAGTTCAAACCACCTCAGAAGAAAGTGGAAAAACCAGAACCACAGGGTAACCATGCTTTCAAGCTTCCTATGTAGGTTTCCAGGCAGATAGCGTATAGATAATCCGCCCTTTCCATCCTTGCAACAGCCACCGACCATTTTCATCAATTAGAAAATCTTTATGGTAAAGCTTCCCCACTTTATCGGTTGCTTGTTTTACAATCTCTCGGTCAAAAGGCAACTGCACAAACCCAGCCCTCAAGGAACGAACCTGCCACTGCTTATATGTTTCTGGTCTCTCCACTCTTTCCCAGCCCTCACAGGCTACAACATTCAGTATCTCCCTGCCAAAGATTTCTTTCTCAATCAGCATCCTTTCCATATCCTCGCGGCGAACAATAGTGTCAAGCATATCAAATAATGAAGAGAAGTGAAATAGAGCCTCTCGGAACCGTGTAACAAAGAACGGGGAACTGTAGGCCCCATTAGTTATTCCATGAATGAAAATATTAGGATTAATATTCTTTACTAGTCTAAGAACAGCATCTTTGGGACTGTCCACTGCCACTGTTTCATCAAGTAAGTTCTTAGCCCGATAAAAACAGGTAACAACAATGACTTCTTCCCTATTAATTTTAAGTTCCTCAAGTGTTATGGTTTCCCATTTTTTTGCTATGGCAATGTACTCAAATGGCACATTAAACTTCTTAGCATAATTTGCTAAACAGCGGCCGGTTTCCTCAACTCGCTCTGCTGGACGCAAGCCAGGTTGGGGAAATTCTATTCCAGTAATCCGAACCTTTGGTGGTCCCCCTGGTCTCCATGAAAGCCGCTGAATAAGAGTAGGCCATTGGAAACCATAAAGGATACCAAAATCTATAATGTGAAGACTTGTTGAATTTGCTGACAAATCCTTTATTGTCTTGTTAGAGACAAAATTTGTGAGCCTCGTGAAAGGGCATGCAGCAAGAAAAAGATGGTAAGCTTTCAAGACGTTGGCGGCAGATGTTCTCTTGCTAACAAGGCCTCTATAAATCTGGCTACCAGTACCTGCCAAGCGTGCCTCAAGACCATTAGCAAAGCAATGGGCCAGTCTCTGATTCCCATCACCAAAAGGGGAGGAATTCTGCCTGACCTGCTTTAGCAATTCATTTGCTCTCCTACCATCATCAGCTGCTATAGCTTGTGCACAATTAATCAAAAGGGTTCTCAAATCCACCACTTCCCTTTTTCCCTTACGTTTCTTACCTCTACCTTTTCTACCATTATATTCCTTTGATTGCACATCCTGCTCACATTTTATCGATGCATTCTTCAGTGACTTACAAAGATCTGATAAATTTTTACCACCTTCTCCAGCAGTATAGAGCAACATTTTATCAAACACATGTTCTTCCATGTCAGATTCAGCATAAATAGCCGGTTGCTTGCTGCTCCTCTGCTCTTCTGCATCCCTATCCTCCCTATGTGGATTCTTCCTTCCCCTTTGCATGACAGATGAGTACTCTCCACCATCCTCGCTCTCTTCCTTGAATGTAACCTTACTAATCCGTGAATTTGGCTCCTCATATAAGAATCTGTTGACCTCAAGATTACAAAACAAGTCACCATTGGGAAGAAACTTGCTAGCCTCCTCAGCCCCTCTGATAAACTGCGAAATGGATTGGCTCTCATCATTCCAGTCAGAGGTTCGAAAAGCAGTACTAGGATAGTCCACAAGCCCATCTGTACTAGTGATTACACTATTGGAAGAGCCATAAGATGATTGGAAACTACCAACTCTAACGGTTTGTGGTTGAAAGGAATTGTAATGGCTCAGATTCTGAAAGCAAACATTATCATCTACATAGCTAATTGTGCTACAATTACTGGAAGTCCGGCTATTCGGTTCGGGTGAAGGAGGGTACTTCTTGCCTAGAACATCATAAAATGATTTCTCAGCAGCTTGAAGATCTAAAGAGTCTTGAAGCATACAAGTCTCATCATCCATATCTTCTTCCATAAGCATTTGGCTAATGTATCTCAAAACTGTATCAGAAAAATCACAATCTTCCGGGGAATCCTCTTCACGATGAACATTTGAATGCTGGTTTGAGTTACTAGGCTTTGGATTGGGAGGATGGCAAGGAAACTCGGTAAAACCTTGATCTTTAAAGGGAGTTTCAAATGTGTGTCCAGGTGCAACAACACTCTGATTCGAAAGAAGAGACACAGGTTGACTTCCCAGTTGGATTCCATTCACTGAACTAGAATAATTTCTTAAGGTGGGATCCATATTCATCTAAACATCTAAGATAACTATGATAGCAAACAATGAAATAAAAAAAAATGCAATGCTACCCGCCCAGTGAATCAAACTTCTTAAAGAACAGCTCAAATTATGACCAGCTAGCTCACAAGAAGAATAAACTTACCAGCTAATTACGATGATACGGAAAGGCCCAGTTATCTATATAGCATCAAGGTCAACTAAGAACAACTATTATGGAAGCTGTATTGAACAATATAGAAACAGAGATGAAAAAAAAAATACCTTTTTCAAAACCTGTGGGCAGAAAAATGGAGATGGAGATGAAGGAGGCAAGAAAGTGCAACAGAGACTGACCGAAGACGAGAAAGGTTGGAAAAGTCAAGAGCCGTTCATTTCAGAAGAGATGTCAACATCAACGGTGGGTCAAGAGTTTGTTTGATTATAAATAAGGGCAAAAGTGTAGTTTGCCCCTAATATTTATATCAAGATTAGGGGTAAACAAACAGAGCGGCTCGCGTCGACTCGTTAAAAGCTCGTTCCATCTTGTTTGTTAAGTTAAACGAGCAGAGTTTGAACATGATTTTGAGGTTCGAAAAATAAATAAACAGATCTTAAACCATAAGATTACTATAAGGTTACTAAATATAAGATTAGATTACTAATTATTGGGTATTAATTATAGCTAAATTTAACTTATAAACCTATCAACTATAAGGTTACTGATGAGTGCTAAAAGCTTCATGTTTTGAGCACTCTAAATAAGTTTATTAGGATCATTTTAGTTGCATTTTTTATTCATTGCATGGTTTTTATTCATCTTTATTGTTTTTATTTAATTTGATTAAGTTTGTTTTAATTTTAAGTAATTTGGTGTACTTTTAGGTCTCTAGGATGCAATGGAAAGCTTCAAGGTGTTGATTAAAGAAGTCCATGATGGGGAAGTCCAAGCAAGTCAAACTCTTAGAGAAAAATAGAGTTTTGAAATCAAGTAATATTGCGCAACCATGTGGAAAAAATGCGCAGCCGTGCGGGTTCAAAAGAAAACCGCGCAGCCATATGTTAAATGCGCATGGTCGTGCATGGAAGTGTACAAGACGCACAGCCATGCTCCTGCAACTGAAGTTTGAAATTTGAAATTCAAGCAGAGCTAATCTTTGGGGATTCAAATATCTTCTGTTACGGACACGATTTGGAGAGAGAGTTGGCTTTAAAAAGGTGTAGAGCCACCTGAAAAACAGAACAATATTGATTTTAGTTGGATTTTCTTATTTTCAATTTCAAGAATCAAGCTAGAAATCTCTAGCTCTTCATTTTTGTTTTAGTTTGGTGAATGTTTGAAGATTGAGAACAATAAACTTCCATTTCTAGGGGGTTTGTTATTCTGTTTTACTTTATTATTTTCAATTTTAATTCAGTAATGGAAAGGGTTATTTGCAAAAAAAATCATGACTTTTAGTGGTTTTTGCAATTTTAACCAAACATTTCAATTTTGGCAAAATAAAACACTAATTTACAATCTTTGGCAATTCAAATCACCGATCACAATTCTGATTAACTTCTGCCTGCCTGTCAGGCCATTGTTGGGTTAACCAATACACAACAAACTCTAGTGAAAGGTCCAGTGTGGAAGGTAGACCCAAAAATGGCCTGACAGGCAGGCAGAAGTTAACCGAAATTATGATCGGTGATTCAAATTGCTAAAGATTGTAAATTAGTGTTTTATTTTGCCAAAATTGAAATGTTTGGTTAAAATTGCAAAAACCACTAAAAGTCATGATTTTTTTTGCAAATAACCCTAATGGAAATGTTCTTTATTCATTCATTCTCTTTTCTTTTACTTAACATATGCGGCTAGATTCTCTAGTTAGGGTTCTTAAATCAATTCAACCATGTAATCACTCAGTTTAGACCTAAGTTTATAAACATAGTTCATTGAATGTTACTTTGCTTAATGTCTTCACAGGATTGATCACCCTTTGATTGAATCTAGACAATGAGACTTGATTGAGAAATAGGTTTCATTGAGAAAACAAGTAAAACCTATTAATTATCTATTTAGTTGAGAGACATTTAGATGTTTAATAATGATAATGAGCTGAGCC
>CATIWK010456374.1:0-16422 GCA_949634005.1 Mallotus japonicus
ATATTGAGCAAAAAAACATTGAGAAAAAAATAGATGAAGACAGTAAAAAATATTGAGAAAAAATAAATGAAAACAGTATAAAACAAAAAAATTGTTGAAAAAAAAAAAGAAAACAAATAAAATATTAAAAAAATTGAAAAATCAGTAAAAATAAAAAAAATGCTGGAAAAAAAAAACAACCATAATGGTAAAAGGAGTAGGCTATATTTGAAAGAAAAAAATTTGAAAAAACATTTTTGAAAGTTTTTCAAGTCAACAACATTTTTGAAAGTTTTTTTAGTTTTTGATCTATTCATATAGAAAGATCTCGAATAACCACTGAGCATGTTAGTTTTAAATCAATTGTAGCCCAATCTATATGATGGACTTGTGCTCACAGAATAGAATTAAAACAAAACTGGACTATTCCTGTATGAAGAAGAGAGACAGCCCGATCTAAAAAGAAAGGCACAATTAACCTCTACAATCCAGCAACATAACCACTTGTTCTAAAAGCTGCAACATCTATAATATGTGATTTTGGAGCTCAGATTAGGATACAACATATGCACTCAAATCATTTTGGTAACGAATTGAATGCCGAAAATGTCGTACGGAATAAAGTTTTTCCATCATGTAAATTTATCATCCCATACCTAGTAATATCAAGGAAAAAATTGCATTGAAACAGAAGATTCTATCAATTAGCAATCCATTTCACCAAAGATCCAACTTGTATTGTTGATCATCTTCCATCACAAGCTATTCAACATTAAATTTTCTTGCAATTAAACATAGAATTAAAACAATGTTTAATTGGTGATGGCCGAAGATCAAAATAAGTAACTAAGGAAAGAAGTACACATGCTAAACTTACATATATTTTGAACCAAATGGAAGAGAAAAGGGTGAGATAAGTAAAAACGGCAGTCAAGGAAATTATGATTGTAATATTTACCAAGCATCTCAAAGTAGAAATTTCTCCTTCTGTTCCTTCATTAGGGAAATGGCCCTGAGTTTTAAAATCTGACAGCAAATCATCCTTGAACTTGAAGGTATTCATTAACCAGGCAGCAGCCTCACTATCAGATGCGGGGATGTCATTTACTGGGATTCGCCGAATATGAATGTGAACTTCTGCAGGATCTATACCAAATACATTGTCTAAAAAGGTAGGGCACTGATGCTTGTATGTAATACTGACATCATAAACTGCAGTTGTATGAAACATGGAGCGTACATAAATATGGGACATAGATATGATAAAATTACAGAATAAGAATTGTCAATTAAGCAAAGTATAGCTCCAAAAAGTCTTGTGAATATGATCTCAGATACTTGTTCCAAAATTTGATTTGATAGAGAAGTGATTCTGTTCCTTCAATATAATTCATAGAGAGCAAGAATCATATGCTAACTTATAATTCTTTGTTTCATGCAGATCATCTTTATCACACCTTTTATAAAAGTGTCAGGCATGTTTCCCCATAATCATATGCTAACGTATAATTCTTTCATTAGTGGAGATCATCTTTATGCCACCTTAAAAAGTCCAGGTATGTTTGCAACTCCTTTCCTTAAAAGGGGTAGAAGGTAATCATTTACTGTTAACATCTGATTCTTGTATTTACTACAGGATTGAGTAATACATCTCTCATAGTAGCTCTAGCATGGTTAAAAGGTTTCAATGCCAAAGAAATGACTCAAAATCGATAGAGAATAGTATTTTAATCGAACGATATGCTTCACCATTAAAGTTATAGCCAACAATTAATTAGTCTCAATCCTTTCCCTGAAAACGGAACTATACAGACGTTCCAATACTAATTCAAGCATCCTTTGAAAAAAATTTTGATGTCATCTGATTTAGTTGTCTTTATTAACAGTAGTACAAAATCACTGTATCATCATACTAGCTATTTAAGCAAAATAAGGCTCCAAAGACATTTCAAGTTTTAAGATTCAACGATGGTGATTAGCATTATTTTTTCTCACTTGCAATGGGAATTTTGCGTGGTGTTAGCATGCATGGTGCTATCCTATGTATTCTACCACAATTGTTGCAGTAAATAAAAATTAGCAGGAAAAAAAAAATAACCTGCATCCAAGGAATCCCGAAGAACTTCCAAGCAAACACAAAACCCCCTTGTTTTTGGAAGGAGCACATTCTTTAGGACAGGAAGTCCAACTTCAGCTGCAAATTTTTGACTTGCCAGGCATTTCTTTTCACTATAAAAATGCAAATTAAACTGTAAATCTTCTACATGGTATATTATAAATGTTATTTCAAAAGCAGAAATATGCAAAATACACACTCAGCAATCCAACTAGTCCAGGTTTTTGGTTGGCAAAAAAAAAAAAAAAAAGCATGATCACTTGGAAAAACTAGAAATATAGATTGAAGATAGGCTTACGTAAAATCAGTCCCTTCAGGGAAAAGAGCAAGCCACAGGGGATCTTGAGGATCTTTAAAAGTTGAAAGCATCTGACGCATTACAGGTTCATCAACTTCCCAATTCCTATCAACTGAGACGAACTCCAAAATGTGAAAACCCCAACCAAAGACAGGTAATTTCATCAAGCTGCTCTTGAGAATATACTTGATGGATCCAAGGAATCCTTTCCGCCATGCAAGATTCCACAAGTACATCCAGTCAACCTCAGTTCTGTGGTTGGCAATAATCAAAACACGTTCTTCTGCTGGGACAGCATCCCCAGAAAATACAACTTTAGTCCCATTAATCTTTTCAAATAGAAAAGGCCACGTAGATAACCAAATAGAGAAGATAAAGGAGGTTGCCTTTCTGCGATAGTGTACAGTAGCAAAATGCGAAAAAAAGGCCAGGGGAGCAAAATACACTAAGAACAAAAAGGCAGTAGAAACAAACACCAGCAAACATATAACGCCGCGCATTAACCTCAAAAGAGTTAAAGGCCGGTGCTTGTGTTTATCAGCATTGTTGGGGGGCTTGCAAACGTCCATGTCTTTCCAATGTAGAGACCTCCCTTCGTCTTTAAGGCCAGCTGCAATACAATATGCCTGAAAGAGTTTCATTATCTGTATTTAAGGCGTGCGTAAATTCCATAGCACATGAATTGAAAGATGCAACAATTGACACAAAAACAAAAAGATTGGGAGAGATGTCTTAAAGCAGATTAAAGCACGACGCCACTCATTATCAGACAACCAACCCAACCGTAGCTATCAATCTAACTCTCAACAGTGGACACGAGGTCATCATCAGCAGCGTGTATTAAGCAAATCAAATAAAAGCATGACTCCAATCATTATCAGACCACCAACCGAACCGTAACTATCAATCTAACGCTAAGCAGTGGAATTGAAGTTATCATCAGCACCGTTCGTGCAAAAATTAGCAAAAGATTGAGCAACAATAAGTAAACAGGTTATAAAACCGGATCGAAGTGTGACCGACAGACCGACCGATCGAACCTAGAATTGAACATAAGTCAAAACAGCAGATTTCTGCAAATTCAATTGTGCTAATACAACTATATATATATATACACGTAAATTACGAAATAAATCATGATATCCAATAACCGCATAGAATCCAAACTTAGCAATCAGGATTTTGAAGAAGCAGATAAGATTGGAGGAGCGGAGGATTGAAACAAAAGCAACAAAACAATAAAATAAAAAATAAAGAATTTTACCTGGTATCGAGAGAAAGTCAACAGATAGGAAGGGAGAGGGAGAGGGAGAGGGAGAGGGAGGGAGAAGAATTTTGGTATTATGGTATGTGAAGAAAAGAAAAGCGGTTGCCATAAGAATGTTATTATCAAATATATGGTCAATCCAACAGCAATCTTTCGAATCCAAGATTCCGATGCAGAGAAATATGCGCTGGGATAACACCAAGCCTTTCCACATCACGCCCTTTGCTATTGGCCTCTATTTTCTTCTTTTTTTTTTTTTTTTTCTTTTAAAAAATTATTATTATATAATTAAATACAATTATTTATGTATATTAGTATGCCAAAACGGTGATGTGAAGGAGCTTCGTGTCTGGTTCCGTTGGTTGGACTGGAACGAAAAGAGTTTCTGTTGGCTTCTGACTGGGTTTTTTTTTTTTTCAAGTTGATCGATTCATATCCACTCACATTCTATTTCCCGCTTTTGGGTAGTAATCATTTCAAGAGATCAACCCCACGTGCAAACCAACGCACCTCTTGGGTCTCCAATAAGGTGGGCTAAATAGGCAGATCATGAGCTTGGGCTTCATTAAGATCGGTCCATAATGCGTTAAACTTGGGCAGTAGACTAAAAGAGTCCAACAAAAAAAAAGTTGAAAAATAATAATTAATTGTCATGCAGACAGAAGCTTCTTTTCTTTGTTTACAATTTGCATTACCATAAAAATAAATAAATAAAGGGACAATAAGAAGCTTCTTTATGGGTAAATATACAATTCATTTCCTCCAAATTGGTCACCTGTGTAAGGCATTGAAAATTAATGAATTATGGTGGTAAGGTGAGATCACTTCCTGCGAAACATATAAATAAATAATAATAAAAGGGAGAAAAATTAGCTCAGGTAGAGAAGGATTTAGGAGTTGCGTGCGGGCAGCTAGCCTTTTCAAGCCATTGACTAATTTATGCACACTTTAGTTTATTTACACAATCTTATGTTCAAACTCGCAATTTCACAGCTCTGCCAACATAAAGAAATGAATAGTATTAAGTAGAAGACGATTTTTTTTTTTTTTTTTTACACACCATCAAAAGCAGGGTAACAACATGCAGGAGAAGCCAAGTTCAGGCGAGCTCATCAACTAGACTTTTGGCTCTTTATATCTGAAACAAGACCAAGTCTTGAATACTCGTGGTTCTTTATATCTGAAACAAGATGAAGTCTTGAAGAACTCCCATATTCACTCATTGCAATTGCCTTCCTCTTTATCAAATGTACGTTGATGTAAAACCTCAAAAACAAAAGCAGAATCATGCTATTCAATACAGAGTTTAAGCTCCAAGCTATCATTCCATTGCATCCACCTTTCAAGAAGTGCAAGAAAAGCACTCCAAAATGGCAAACCAGATTGCATCCCAAGAGCACAAATTGGCAATTCGCCACAAAAAGGAACTGTGCCCTCGGCAACCCTATTGCCGTCCAGAATCTATATCCATAAATTACCGAGTATAACAACGTTGTTTGGAGTATAGCTAGTACTTGAAAAGACTGAGAAAATTCTAGCCAAAGAAAGGACATTAACAAGAGAATCGACTGATTAAAAATTGTAAAGAATGACAATTTACGGTGCTGCAGGATTGTAAAGAATGTCCGAAACAGATGAAAGAATCGAGAGAGGTAGAAGACATATGACCAGAAGAAAACTCTGCCGGTAGGTCTTGTGCCGAGTGGGAAACAGAGCAGCCATTGGAATGCAGTGGTGGTCCCGGTGCGTCGCCAAAACCAACGTGTGTCGCGGATTTCTGCAGCTGCGGAGAGAAGCATGCCGATGAAAATGAAAGCAGAGATTAGCGCTACGGCCAGGCTGTGGATGGCTGGTATAGGGCCAAGCGAAACACGGCGATCACGGCAGAGCAAGAGGGAGAGGAGGATGTGGAGAGTAATGGCAGAGATGGTGTATATGGATATAGCAGAAAAGAGAAAGGACCAAGTGGAACCCCATGTTTGGGTGATGCTCCACCGGAAATTTAATATTGATGGGTGCTCCGATAAGCATGCTATGAAGCTCTGTAACGTAGATAGTGCCATGTTCGTACCTGGATTGGAACAATAATATAGCAGAATTGCGATTCTAATGGTGGCTAATAGATGTTGTTTCTCTGCCAGATAGTCAAGAATGGAATGGAAATGGGAGAAGGAAAAATGAAAAAAAATTTCTTGGTGACGGGAAGAAATGAGAATTAAAGGTATCGAGCCGTTAGTCTGATGGAGACAAATGTCAAGAAATGGCTGCTGGACTTTTTGAATTGAAGGTCAGCGCCATTGCATTTATAAGGGGTTAAAGATGGAGATTTACCAATTTGTGTGGAACTCAACTTGCAAAGCGGGACTTTTCAAAGATAATTTTATTATCATAATAATAATTTCTATATATAATATGAAAATGTGTTTTATTTTTGTTAATTAATATAAATTGTTTAAAATATGTGTTATGATCTAATTATAAAATGCAATTGGTTAAAAAAAAAAAAAAGCAATACGCCCAATATAGCTAAAGTATATCTATAAGACGATAAATGTAAACATCGCCATTGTATTTAGTTAAAAAAGAAAAGAAAATCAAATAACAAAAGAATATAAATATTGCTAATGGCTCCAATTCTAATTATCAACATTTTCATTATTATATTTTTTAAATCCCTTTTAGTATTTCTTTCGTCTAAACTACTTATATTAAAAATTCATTCAATTAATGCAGTTTTGTTTAGATATGACTATAAGGAGGATGACAAAAGTTTCTTAACAATTAATTTAATATAATTGTATATATTATAATCAGAATCCAATAGTTAACTTAAATAAGAACAGCTACATGCTAGCTTATTCCAACAAAATATGACTGTTTTATGAATAACAGTTAAGAAATATCCCGTATAATTTGATTTGAACTATGTCTACAAAATGTTTTGGTAAAAAGTTTTTCACTTGAAGATTTTTTTATTTAAATAAAAAGATAGCTGCATTTTTCCTTTTGAAAATATACAATCGCTTAATGCTTATTTAAAATTATTAGTTGATTTTATTAATATCTTTAGATGAATTTAATTATAAACAAAGCTAATTTTTAGCTTGTTTCTTCTTATAGTTCTGAAAAAAAAATCAAATTAATGTTAATAAATTGTTGAAAATTAACCAAGAATTAACAATCGTTATAATCATTTAATACAAATTGCTTAAATTAGTTGCTATGATTGTGTTCGAGTTAAATTAAATTAATAAAAATTCGATATACTCTAGATAAAAATGTTTAAAAAAATCAGCCAAAGAATTAGCTCAAATTAACAGGAGTGCATCTATCTATTTAATGAAAAAATTGAATTTTGATTTAATTGACACTACATTATGCATTTATAGTAGAGGGGTAATAATTGCACTAGATATTAGGGAATGGTTGTTAAAAAAAAAAAGATATTAGGGAATTAATTGTTTGTTGGTATTGTAGCTTCTAGAAAATGAAAGGAGGTCGTCGGTCAAATATTACTTGACGTTCTAGAAAAAAAAAAAAATTACTTGACGTTCTAGAAAGTCTAGTGGTTATGAATATTGGATCCGATTATGGATCGAGTGTTCCTGCTGGGGATTATTTGGATCCACGTCCCCTTTTCTTCTATTTTCGATTCCAAAAATCCACATAAAAAAAGAGATCAATTTTCTTAATTTTAAATTTCTAACGATTTATTTATTATATTTTATTGGTTAAATTGATAAAATTATGAAGAAGCTGATTAAAATTACTATGATCAGCTACAATCCTCCAGTATTTTACTTAAATAATATAATAAATAAATTATATATTTTTAATTTGAATAAAACACAAGCGACAAAGCTCTCTTACCTCAAAAAATATTCCAAATATTTTTCCAATACTGTTTCTGAGTCGAGGTCATAAATGACACATTCATCCCCACGCATCCTTTCAGAATATCGTTTCGTTCAATACGAGCATCACTTAGCTTTGGATGATGTCCCAACCCCACTGCTTTTTCCCACGGGGCTATTACACCCGGCCCTAGGAACTTGATTGGGATAATAACTTGCAGAGAAAGGGGCTAGCTTGCAACATAAATTATTAACAATTGAAAGGGTACTTATATTCTAAACCATAAGATTAAAGTCAGCCGAGCATCACATAGTTTCGGGTGAAGTCCCAAATTATACGATTTAAATATATTAATGAAGTATATAATAAAGATATTTTATTATAAATTATTTTCAAATAAATAAATATTATTTTAACAAAAGAACTAAACTAATTAAATTTATATTTCACATATATGATTTATAAAAACGATTATGGTATTTTTTATATATAGATATAAATTTTTTTATTAAAAAAGTATTGTAGTTGATGAGTTTTTTATTATTAATAATATAATAATTTTTAAAATTATAAGATTTTAAATTTAAATATAATTAAAAAACAATACAAAAAACAAATATAATGTATTCTCTAAAATATAAAATAGTATAAAATTATAAAAATAAAATTACACAAAAAGTTGCATTTTGATAAAAAAATCCTTAAGTTTAAAAATATTATACTTAATCATTTTTTTTGAGATTATTGAATTGTTAACATAAATTATATTTTATATTTAATTATTAAAGATGTTACTTGTATATTATGATTATAAATTTATTTTCAAAGCGTAAAAATCTAAAAAAAATTCATAAAAATATATACTACCATATATCTGATATCACCAATGTGGTGCATTATATAATATTTTTATTACCATTAAAATAAATTTAATGATTGTTATTTGTAAAATAAATTTCATTTTTTATAAAAAAAGAATTATTTAAATTTTTCCAATATAATATATCTAAATTGTAAAATTAAAAAGGTATATTTAACTCCAACATGTTTGGTCCAAAGTTTAAATGGACCCCGAAATTTTTTTTCTGTTTAAAAACAAATTTAATGTTGTTGAACTAGATCATTTAGCCCCTTCAATTTTGACATCTAAAATAATTACAAAATAATCCCTGAAATTAATTTCTTATCAAAATATTTTTTAAGTTTTTAAAATCAATAAACAAAATTATCTTAATTCTTTTTATTAATATATGATATTTAAGAAAAAATATTTTATTTAGTTATTGATTTTTTAAATTAAATTATAATTTAAAGTTATTAAAACTAAAAAAATGAAAATTGAATTAAATTGAAATTTTATTTTTACTATTATATACACGCACGTATTTTAATCCCTTTATTATAGTTTATTTAAATAAAATTAAAATATATAAAAAAAATTATTGAAAAGCAAAGGTTGCTTTTTAGTACTCCTCTCTACCTCTATGTTCTAATAATGTATTTTAATAATTTACTTTTGGGTAAATTGCTATTTGCCCCTATGTTTTGGCCTAATATACTATTTCATCCCTAACATTTGAAAAAATATTTATTCATCTCTGACATTTGCAAATTTGTGTACTATTTTATCCCTAACAGAAGACTAATGAGTGTTAATTGTTACAAATGTCAGAGATAAATAAATATTTTTTCAAATGTCAGGAATGACATAGTGTAATAGACTAAAATACAGAGGGTAAATAGTAATTTACCCTTTACTTTTTGAAATTTATAAGATTTAGTTCGGTTGTAGTAATTTTTATTTTCTATATTATTTTAAATATATATAAAAAGATTAAATGTTTTGAGATCAAAGGCTCATTTATTCCTCTTCTCCATCCTATTTACTAATATTATATTCTTAATGAAATGTTTAATATTTAAATAGACAAGTATTGTTTAGGTTGTTGTAAATATTTTTTATTTTTTTAAAATGATATTTTTCCTTTGTTAATAAATTAACTCTATAATTTTGGAAATTTTTTTTTGTCAATATTAATTTATTACACTCTATAATTGAATATATGACACATAATTCAAGTAAAATATTTGACTAATAAAATTAAAACACGTACCTTTATTACACACATCTAATTGTTTGATATAATACATCGAGATAGGTAGAAATTTTTCTACAATTTATTATGGAAGGTACTTTCTCACACTAAATGTACTACATCTAAAATAAAATTTATAACACATTAATTAAACATTATATGTCACTATGTTTGGTTGTGTGCAATGCATCAAACGTCGGTAACAAGTTCCGACTCCTTATTTGAGTAGCAATTTCCTAGTGCGGCACTACGCTACCGGACACATCGGACGGTTAAGACGAAAGGAGGGTCAGGATGGGCATTAGATTCGCGACAGCTGGTAAAAACTGGGGATACTAAATCGAAACTAGACGCGCTAAACATGGGAAAGTAAAAATTTTCTCAATGTAGAAAACTAAAACAAAGAGATTTAAAAAAAAAAAAAAACCCTTCTTCATCATCAAATTGATTTCTACATTTTCCAGCATTCTCCATTTTAATATTTTTTTGGATCGATCGGTTCCTAGATCTATCGATCAATAGATGTTTTTTACTCTGTCTCTGTAGTTATCTATCAGGTGAGTATTTCATCTATCAATCTGTTAATTGTGTTTATTTTCCTTTAAATATGATTTGAATTTTATTATTTTTGGTTGTGGATAAGCATCGTTTGATTTTGGTTAATTGTTGATTGGATTAATGTTTATAGAAATAATTAGCCTTAATTGGCTGAAGAGATCTGAGGATTTCTTTTAGGGTGTTTTCAATTTTGCAATGTTTTATTTTTCGTGTTAGAATTCTAATTTGGAGGCTTGAATTATTTGTAATGCTAAAAAAATTACTACTTTTCAACTCTTAATAAACACCCAATGGTTTCTAGATTTGAAAACACTGTAGAAATTCAACGGCGGCTTCAGAATACTCTGGTATGAACAGTTCTTGGTCCAGAATTTATACTCAAGCTCCCCCATTGAAATTAGAGTCCATTATAAATAGTTTTTGATTTGGAATTTGATTAGGAAATAGTATTGTTCATTTGAATATGTTCTGTGTCTTTGTGAATTCAGATTTCGTGTCTATGTTGATTTGGTTTTGTGTTGTCAATTTCGTAGGAGTTTTGAGATTTTGAGGATAGTAGTTGGGAGATGGCAAGTAGCGGGTTTGGGGAATCAACAAGCGTGCCCCCCCATAACCCTCAATTTTCTAGCAACAATAGTAACGGTGATGCTGGCAACTTCGAATGCAATATTTGCTTTGACTTAGCTCAAGACCCTATTGTAACTTTGTGCGGCCATCTTTTTTGCTGGCCTTGTCTTTACAAATGGCTTCACTTTCACTCCCAATCTAAGGAATGTCCTGTTTGTAAAGCTTTGGTGGAAGAGGAGAAGTTGGTTCCTTTGTATGGTAGAGGTAAAACATCAACTGACCCTAGATCAAAGTCTATTCCAGGTGTTAATATTCCTAACCGTCCAGCTGGACAGCGGCCTGAAACAGCTCCTCCACCGGAGCCAAATCATTTTGCCCAACATGGGTTTGGATTCATGGGAGGGTTGGGAGGTTTTGCCCCAATGGCAACAGCTAGGTTTGGGAATTTTACATTGTCTGCTGCCTTTGGTGGTCTCATTCCTTCACTTTTTAACCTTCAATTGCATGGATTCCCTGATGCTGCTATGTATGGGACGGCTGCTGGCTTTCCTTATGGTTTTTCTAATTCATTTCACGGCGGCCATGCGCATGGATATCATCAACACCATGGTCAAGGACAGCAAGATTATTATCTGAAGAGGTTGCTTTTCTTTATTGGTTTTTGTGTTCTCCTTGCTCTCCTTTGGCAATAGATTAAAGTTGTTATCACATCTTACTAATGACATGTAGGGCTTGCCACCGGTTTAATGTTTTTGTAAATTTGTTAGTTCATATTTTTTTTTTTGGTTTGTTCTGTGTAAATTGTCCATAATGTATACGATATGCTGTCGCTGCCATTGTAGCTTCTCCAAGTTTCCAATAGTTTTGTGGAATGTGATTTGCATGTTTTTTCTTGATTAAGTCTCCGGCATCTGTACGTGCACATTGCTTAATAATTTTGGGTGGTTAAGTGAGAATAGCCATGGATCATTATGGTAGGATTAGTCAGTTGTCCTTATGTGCTAATCAGAGTTTTCAATGGTTATAAATCAGATATCTTGGGAGGTTATGTGCTGCATTTGAAATGAGTTGCTTTGGCTAGCATTTGACCATATGTTTTGTCTCTTCGTGCTTTCAAGTATGGTAGCAATAGCCTATTCGGTGTTTGAAGGTAGTTTGATTTGTCCATGGTGGCTTCATTATTCTGAGCAGTACTGTATATATTATATGCTATAGTACTGGGATTATGTTATATATGTGAGACGGGTTCAGTATGCATTCATTCTCTTGAATAAGATGGGAGTTGACTTGAGATATGTATTTATTCTTTTATTCGAGTTCTTGCCTAACTTTTTTTTTTTTTTTTTGAAAAGAAGGGGAAACTTTATTCAGAAATATCGAATGACAGAGATGAAACAATAGATGGTGGAGGTAAACTCAACCATTCCACCAGGTCAGACATAGAACTTGAGCCCCTTGCTAACAAATGGGCAACGGAGTTCGCAGACCTATACACGAATCTAATCTTGGCAATTTTCAAATTGCCTAATTAACTGCTTGCAATCTTCTATAACTAAACTGAAGTTAGACAGACCAGCAGTATGACGAATACTTTCAACCACACTCTGAGCATCTGTCTAAATAATCACACGATCCAACCCTTTGTTCTTTAACCAGCTCAACACTTCCCTAATCCCCACTGCTTCTGCTTCTCTAGGAGATAAAGCTCCTGCAACGCTTTTCTGAATAGCACCCAAGAACACACCCGCATGATCCCTCAGAACACAACCAACACCAAATCTGTTACTGACAGAAAACACAGCAGCATCAACATTGGCTTTAATCCACCTGTTACTCGGGACAGACCGATATCTCCATCAGTAATGTTTGAAACCACTGCTTCCAGCTGAGGCTTGTTCCTCTGAGCTTGCTGCCACTGAGCTAGCATACTTCCAGCAGCATTCAGAATTGCTTGTACTGACCTTGGTTTTCGATGCCATACAATGTTGTTTCGATTCTGCCATAATTGCCAAGCAATCATAGCAATAAGCGCTCCATCTTCATTAGACACCAGCTCAATAACTCGAAAAAACCAAGTCACAATGCATTTGATTTAAGATCGTTATTGGACCATGCTTAGTAGATTGGCTTGTATAGGCAGTTAGGAGACTACTTCGGCTTCTTGAATGTCACTTTAGTTGGATTTATGAACCGATTTGATTACCCACAAGATGATCCATATTGCAATACCATGAGCTGTTAAAGCTCCTTTTTGGCTAAAGGCTTATTAGATATCCACCTGGAGTTCCCGGTTTTGTTTTAATTTTTTTTTTCCCCCTAAACATGGATTGAGCAATCGTTAGCTCTAGCTCCTGCAAATCGGAGAAGACAACTCTTTTGTCACCCCTAATTTAAGTTTCTGTGAAGCATTAGGCTTTATTGCCTTGTCAACCATAGGCTAGCACCAGCACTTTTGCCTCTTTATATGGTAATATTCTGTTATAAGGTAGGTTAAATTAAGCATAGGTATCTGGAGATGGAGACAGTTGAGTTTGTTGACGCGACAAGATTATGCGAAGAGGAAGTTTCTTTTATTTAGGCAGCGTTCATTCTGAAGGTACTGAATCGATAGGCCAACTCCTAGCTACTGGAAAATGTTGGAAGAATGGTTTTTCTCATTTATGTTTGCTCCTACCAAATGGAAGAGAAAGTAGAACTTGGTTTGCCACGGCAGATCTTAATGTGCAAAGCTTCAACCTCAACTCAAAATCATGCATCAAACAAGAACATGCATGGGTGTATCTACTCCTGCTGCTTTTCATAGTTTTAGAAAAAATGTCTCAATTAGGAATCTGTAAAATTGGGAATGATTGAGATCATTCTTGCCCCTTCTAAGTTTGGATTCTTCTTCCTCCCCTATTCCTAGACTATTAATGCTAATAAGTGAAGCTTTGGTTGTTGAGGATACTTTGAGCATATATTGTTGCTTTGCCCTTTTTTTCCACAAAGACGTGGCCCTAAATTAAGTTTTCAGCTGAAAAATCAATTGAGTGTTTTTCAATGACATGGTCCACAACTATTGTGGAGATACTTGTTGATTGTGGTCCCTTGTTGCCACAAACTCTCTTTTCTATCACATGGGTTGCTTGATTTGAGATTTGAATTTACAGGTAATCTTGCTAGAAGCTTTTTTTTTTCCTGTTCATTAGGACCTTGCCCTTCTGTTCTCATTCATATATAACTTAAAATATGTAAATTAAGAATTATGAAGTCTGCCCGTAAATTGTACGTGTTCTTGTGAATTTCCACGTGCCGTGGTGTAATTCTAGGCATCTAATATTGAAATGTCATCAGCCAATAGAATAGGTTCTTCTAGTATATAATGTAGTAATAAGAAATTAAACATGTAGCTGTCTGAATTGAATGCTGATATCTGTTTCTGCCACTTTAGCCCCGCTATGAGACTTCCACAAGCTTGTTTTTACCATGTGTATAATTGTATATGTGTTTGTGGTGGGAACTACCATGTTTTTTGAATGGAGATATTTGCTGGTTTGTTGAGGTTGTATGGCACATGGTTGGCCCTCCATAGTGTATTATAAGCAACTACTAGTTTGTGCATACGAAGGCTTCTTAATCATGCAGCTGTACCATCGTAATTCTACATGACATTAGCCTACGGTTTTAACTCTTAATAATTTTACATTTCACTTTAGTAATTCCAAACCCTTTTGTCATGTGAAACACACAAAACATAAGATAAAACATTATTTATACATAAGGTCCTGAGCTGAGTTGTGTTGATGCTTCCCTGGGCTTGGATTATTGCTACATTACAATATATCTCAAGCCCCTCATTAATTAATTCTAGTTTTTGTTTGTTCTAAATCTGTACAGTATTATGCATGATGGAGTAAAAGTGCAGATTTATGCAGAGCCACATAGAGATGATAAGTGGGTACGTTAAATAGATATATAATTTAGAAACTTCCAAGCAAATTCAGGGACCAAGGACCATTTTTCAAAAGAAGAATTTCGATTCACACCATTCAAAATAGAACAAAGAATCCGTGGACCAGAGATTGGATTTTGGTTTCACTAACATTATTAGCCTTATATGCTTAGCTTTGGCATATATAATACGCTTGCAAAGTGTTGTATATATATATATATTTCATAATTGTTTAGGGTTGTCTGAGGCATTAGTCAAAGGAATAGGCCTAAATTTTATAGGTTTGACCCAATGGAGGGTGCAATCTAGCGACCACCGACGTACGTATAAGTAGATGAAGTTACATATGATTAGCTAATGCATAAGATAAGAGTGTGACTTTATTTAGCATTTGGACGATGGCATAAACCATGTGCTGCGAATTTAATCAAACACTCTTTTATTTTCCTCATGACCCACACGAGTCCTGGACTTCTGGGTCACATGTCGGTGACAACCACAAATTTCAATTAACCACCTGCTAAACAATTAATTATATCTTAACCTAGGGTTAATTTAGTTCAAGTGGAAATGTTTCCCATTTGTACTTTTCGTTTATTTATTATTTTGTATTTGATGTAAGCTGTAAATGAGCTGAGTTGTTCGTGAAGTGTTCGGCTCGATAAAAGTTTGTTCGAACTCGTATTGAAATTTGTTTAATAAACGAGCCGAACTCAAACTATATAAAACTCAGCTCGTAAAACTCGTGAACAAGTTCGAATAGAAACTCATAAGTAAGCTTATAATTTTAATGTTTAATAATTTAATTTTAGATATATAATATATAAATTTTTATTGTAAAAAATATTTTAGAAAATATATAATAGAATAAAATCATAACTATTACTAAATATATTATAATTTATTTAGTAAATAATTTATTTTAATTTTTAATATATAATTTTAATTCATAATTTGTATTTTTTAAAACTTTTTTTAGACTCATTTAAGTTCACGAAAGTGAACATCAAGTGGCATAGTAAATTTGACTAAATTCAATTCAATTGTAAAAAATCAAGTCTAAACTAAGTAAAACTTGACTCGGCTTGACTCGATGTTTTCAATTTCAGTCAGGTAATCACATAAACTTCTTCAAGGGAACTATAGAAAGAAACAAATTTTCACAATAGTTATATTTACATATTCAGCATTTAAACTTAATATTTAAATAATTAAGCAAAAAAGATTTCCTCGACTTGAACAACTAATATTTAATAAAAAAAAATATTATTTGTATTTTGAGAAATTTATACACAAGAAGAAATATTTGATTGTGCAATTTAATAGAAATTGAGAGAAAAAAAAAATCAATGATGAGGTTGTAGTTGGTATTGTGCATGCGAAGGGGAAGGTTCGTGCCTTGTGACCATGTTGTTTGGTTTTATTTGAATTGAATTTCATTTATTTATGATACGAGTTTCTTCTGGCTGCGCAGTGCTTATGCAAGTACACGACAAAGCGGTGGGGCACTCTTGACTGAAACTTGTCATCCAATGCCAATAGCGAACCCTTGTGTTGGATCATGGATGCATTGCTGATGTACTGGCATCCTATATAAAGGGCAACACATCTTCAGTCATTTATGTGCTTACCTCACATGTTGTCATGCAAGATGAGATACATCTTGGTACACTTTCACTGTCTCGCAAAGATCAACCATGTAAATGTAAAATGCAGGCATTATTTTTTGTAATTATTTCATTATATATATATATA
>CATIWK010456378.1:0-11339 GCA_949634005.1 Mallotus japonicus
GCAATTTGGTTGTTTCTCATTCTTCGTTGGTAATGGGAGTTTGCATATTTGGGCACATTCGACTTTGGGTACTTCTGAATAGCTTTATTCTTCGGATGAATTGAACAACTTCACTAATGATAGGATTAAGAAAAGAGCTAGGAGTAGCTTTGGCCAAGGGCCGGTCCGGACACGGAACTGGTCTGGTCAAAATTGGTCCAAAATGGTCAAATCCAGAACCTCCAATTGGTTGCATAGATGGTTGTGATTGATCCTTAAATTTTAGTTCATATGTATAGAGGTATAAAAAAAATACAAAAACTCAATAAAATAAAATTATAACTTAAAATAAAATTTATATGCATCAACAAAATTATTAATACAAACTAATATAAAACAAATAAAAATAATAGGAAAGTTAGCTATGTAATAAGAGCAACATAATAAAAAAATAAACCTATAAAAGAATTTACCATCTTCATGATTCTTTTTTTTTTTTTTTAGGTTAAGAGAGTAAAGTAAAAATAATCACACTTTAAAGTGATCATTTTGTGAGAACGAACAATGTAAGTATTTATAAAGATATAAGAAAGAATACAAAATGTCAAAATATAAGTATTTATAAAGACATGAAATAGAATACAAAAGGTCATAAAATAAAAAATATAACTTAAAAGAAGAATAAAAGTAAAAATAAAAATAATGCCCTCTTATTTAGATATTTTCCTGAGAAAACCTATCCATCTATGGCTTGCTTTTTCTTTTTAGCTCTGTGGTGGTTCTTTTTATTTCTAGTCCTTAAACCCACGGATGAATTAGGGACTTTCATTTTTGTTGTGGGGATTGCGTTTAATCAACTTTTTAACACTACCGGTTGGAAGAATGTGTGGAAAGCCGTGGTTTTTGCTGCTTTCCTCATGTACCTCAACAATTACATTATATATAGAATTAAAAAAAATAAAGAGAGAAGATGATGAGAAGGAGAGGGAAGGTGGCAGAGGTAATGGAGGTGCTGAGCAACCTGCACAACGAGATGTGGCTGTGCATGCTGGAGAAGGAGTTGTGCCTATGCAACCAATTGGAGGTTTTGGGTTTAACCTGTTTCAGACCGATTTTGACCGAACCAGTTCCCGGCCCGGACTGGCCCTTGGCCAGGGCTACTCTGCGCTCTTTCCTTAATCCTATCATTATTGAAGTTGTTCATGTAGAGCAGGATTCCTCCGAAGAATAAAGCTATCTAGAAGTACCCAAAGTCAAATGCGCCCGAATATGCAAACACCCATTACCAATAAAAAAGAGAAACAACCCAACTGCTCAGCCAGACGAACAATTAATAGCAGGAAGAACAAAGACATCATGAGGAATTTGAACACGAGAACACTGGCAAGCATCTTCTTAGTTAAAAACTTATACAGGAACCCACTAATTGCCAGAAATGTCACATTTTTCACTGTTATTCTGAGTGGGCCATAATTTCTTCGGAAAGTGCTATAATGTCTAAATGTTTTGTACTAAAAGTGAATAGACATCTGAAGATATGATAGGATACTTACTGCAAAACCAACATATGCGAAAATTACCAACGAATCTTTGCGTTTCACTTTGGCATCCGTGTAACACAGAGCAAATCCACTCGCAAGCAAGAACATGAAGGATAGGAAGTTAAAAATATGAGTCATTCTAACATGCTGAAAGAGTCAGTCGACCACCTTTCATGGCAAAATGGAATATACAAAATTTCTGAAATTCTGTCCCTCAAGGTAATCAAGTAGCTTGTTAATATTCGGGTGGATAACAGTAGGCATGGTTGAGCAAATGGCAAGAGATAATTGGGTGAAAAATTTTGAAATCAAATAATGATATAACTCAGCCTTTCCACTGTCTCGTGTAAAAATTGCGTGAGAAATTTGAATAAAATTTGTATCTATTTATAGCGATTCATGTTCACCAATAAAAAAACGTCTTTTTCAGCTGTTCGATTGTTTGTCAATGAATGGCAGTGATAGCGATTAGCGTGATTTTAATCCCTACCATTCGATTCCTCTCTCAAATTGTTGTCCCTTGAATTTTTATGCCAAGTAAATTTTAGCCGATTTAAAAACTGCCATTATGATCCATTCGATTGTGTGATAATGAAAGGCAGTGGTAGCGATTTGCGTGATTATAAACTTCACCGTCCCTAACCATTGGATCATTATTCAATCCTTGTAACATGTATATTTTAACCAATGAGAAACTTTCAAATAAAGTCATCAGGCTGTGTAAAATCAATGGTGCAGGTCGAAACTAAGAATATCCAGGCTCAACGGTGTTGATTGAATTAAGAAAATCTAGAATTTTATAGTTTTTACCTTCCCACGAGTCAAAAAAAGGACCTTAGCCAATTATCCGCTCCATCTCGGCAGTTACTGTTAACACTACTCGGATGTTAAGGCATTTAGGTTACTCAGATGCCCATATAACTCACACAGCTAGCCCTGGCCAAGGCCGATTCGAGCCTAAAACCTTCCCGATCAATACTAGCCCAAAATAAGTCAAATTCAGAATCGGACCTGAACCGATCCGAAGCTGATGGAAGACCGGTTTAGAGCTGATTCAAAAAAAATTGAACCGTGAACTAACGGTTCCGGTTCCGAACCGAAAAAATATTATTATTATTGCTGCTACTCATTTTATTATTATTACTATTCTCTCAATTTTAAAAAAAAATTATTTTCTCCATAAATATATTATTTTCATTAAATCAAATGGTAAATTTAAATAGAAGAAGAAGTCAATTTGAGGATCAAACACAACCATCTATTGTCTATTGTTGATTTAGACAAACACTATAATAGATAATTTATAAGAAGAATTAAAATTAATTTTTAGTAAAAAAATGAAGTTTAAGCCCTTTAATTTTTTTATTATTTTCATTGTTAATTTAATTCATTTATTATTAAAAATTTATTCACTTCAATATTTTTTACTTAATTTAAATTATTTTAAAAATTATTATAATATTTTAAATTATTTAAATATAATTATAAAATTAAAAAATAATAAAAAAATTTGAACCGAAACCAAAACTCAGTTCAAAACTGAAACCGTGGCCACGGCTACACACAGCTTACACGATAGCTATAGCATTATACTCAGAAGCTTAAAAAGCTACTCGAATGCTCAGGCTACTTTGTATCTTAAGATGTTCAAGTAACTCGGATTCTCTGATTGCTCATGCACCTCACTCAGAAGCTCCTAGGTCTACTCGGATGCTCGGGCTAAACAGTACTTACCAATTTCCATGTAAAATTATCTTTTGGTAATATGACTCGAACCTGATTCATTATTAAAAAACTGGATTCATTATTCAATGAAATAAAAAAAAAAAAAAAACTGGATTCATTATTAATGTTAACTAGAGCTAGAGTTTGGACTCACAAATGAGGGGGCTTTTTTTTTTTTAAAAATATAGTAGTTTATTATTAGTAAAAGTAATAGGGGCATAATTATCGCAAATCCCAAAAAGGAAAGTATAGAGCCTCAGGATATAACCCAAGAAACACCAATCACCATTAACAACTACTGCTAACTACATTACTTAGCAATGCATAATCAATGTATGCAGAGTTAAATAAACTATCCATGGCTAAATAAACCTAGCCACTTAAAAAACGAACTCAAAGATTACACCATCTACCTTTCTAAACTGAAACTACATGCATATATATATTTTATTAATCCAGCTAGAATCAGGTCAAGTCTAGCTCCTGAACTTGGATTCATCAATGGCGATACCCTCTCTCGTGGCTTGCTCCCCGCCTGACTCCTCTGTGGTGCTTAACCCACCCTTACAACCAATCTCCTCATACACCTCCACCCCTAGCTGCTCCTTCCTTTCTGCCCTCCTCGGCTCCTCCCAGTTATATCATAAAACAAACACAACCAATCAACACATGTCGAATAAATAATAATATACTGCAGTCGTCAGATTTATTGCAAATCAAAATCATCGAGCTAATGAAATAGTGATGTTTTTTCCATTACCTTCAGCAAGGTGTTCTTATGCTTCAAGGCTCTTGCCACCAGGGACAATAGTCTCGCCTTGCTTTGCCAATATTGTATCAAGGTCTTCCTTCGGAGGCTGCTGCTGCTGCTTAGAAGCCATTTTTTCCCTTCTCGTCTTCCGCTCAAAGCTTCGTCGTATTGATAATTACGCGAGATGTATGCTTCAGTCGTGTGAAAATGGAGCTCAAGTTCATGTTGAATTTATACAGGGACGAGGAAGGAGCTAGGACATTTGGAGCTATGACACGTGGTGGATGATGTGGCAAAATGAGAAGGTATTGGTTTTACACGTAAGTGATTCAGTTGACAAGAGAATGACACGTTTATTGACCTGTGATGATGAGATATGAGGTTCCTGGATAAACGACACGTTTCACTGCCCTTTAACAGGATTGCAGGTGTTGTTTCATTTGTCTCACGGATTTATTAAATTTTTTATACTTTTTATTCTAATTTTACTTTTTCTTTACTTTAATGATAAATTAGATTCAAACATTTGATTATTAAAATATAATTTTATAATATTAAAATAAGTATATTATTTATATTTTAAATATATTATTCATGAAATATAAATAGCCATAAATAAAACATAAATATTTTATTACTTTTTTATTGTTTAATAGATGTTACTATTATAACTTTTTTAAAATTATTTGATATTTATTACTAATTTAAGAGTGTAAATATAAAATAATTAAGATAATTATTAGCTTATTTAGTAATAAAATATGAACTTGGCATAAATAAAATTTCAAAATTGAAGTCTCAAAATAAATGTATGTAATTATTATTTTTTATTAATAAAAGACTTGTTGATATTAGTTTTTAATTGTTTTATTAACTTATTAAATTATTGATAATTTTCTAGATTTCTTTCAATTTATGCATTAAACTATGTTTATACATTAGCTAGCTTATAATGAAGTATATATTTAATTATTCATACTAAGATATCAAAATTTTATATTACATGTTAATTTTTTAATACATTAAATTATGTTTGTAATGAAGTTTAGATTCAATTATTCATGCTGAAATCTCAAAATCAAAAGTGTAAAATTTGTTTTATATTTTATCCTAACTCGTCGTACACTGTTTGTAATGTGGTTTGGTGGTTAACAATGGAAGTGAACAAGAATCAAACTGTGTTGAAAACTGACAATGTCGTTTCGGTTCAATTTATAAATTTTTAAAATTGAATTAACATATATATATATATATATATATATATATATATATATATTAAAAGACCTTAGAGGGGGTGAATAGGGCAATTAGAAAATTTAAGCCTAAGTAACAAATAATTAAGAAATGAGTAGAAGAAGAAGCAGTACAAGGACACAAGGATTTAAGGATTCGAATTAAAACAATCATACGTCTCCACCTAACTTATCTCCAAGTTAAGATTTTGAACACTCAAACTAATCTTATAACTTTAGATTGTGTTTACAGGAGTTTTTAGGCTCAACTCTAATCCTTTCAATACAATGAGTTTTTCTCAGCTTAACTCTAACCACAACAATAATCACAAGTGTTTAAGGCTGACACTTAACCTTCAATCACTTAGTACTAACTCATCACTTCCCTTTTTCAACCTAAGAAATAGAAGAAGAAGAGCTAAACTAAAACATAACCCAACACTCACAATAGAAGTAAATGAACAATAAATTTTAAGAGCTTGAGTAATTAAGAGAGAATTCAATGCTTTTGTCAAGTGTCCGACTTTTTAAATGAATTTTTCAGACTCAATTTTATAGTTGGAGTCTGAATTCTAGCTGTTGGAGGTCATTGAAGTCGTCCCCAAGCTTGTCTAGCTTCATTAAATGTTCTTTTAGCTTTTTGTATAAATTTAACTAGTCACGGTCTTGACTCTTGAGAAACTAGCCGTTGAGACACCCATCTGACCGTTGTACATATGCCACCTGCCTCGTCACGGTCTGATCATGGTCGTGACCAAGACTGTGAGCACTTCTGCCACTTTAATTTGCAATCTTTTCTTGAATATCGTGCTCATGAGTCAGGATCGTGAGGTCAGTCTCGAGCATGATCACGGTCGTGATCAAGCTCATGAGGACCACTTGGCTCTTGACTTGAGAAGGGTACTTGGGTCGTGGTCATGAGCTTCCCTCGTGATAATGGTCACGGTCGTGACGGAGACCGTGAACACCACTGGACTTTATTTCAATTTATGACTCCTTGCTCGTGGTCACGATGGAGATCGTGAGCCTTGTCACAGTCTGGTCACGGTCATGACCGAGACTGTAAGGGCCACTAGAAGGCAACTTGTTGAAAGGGCTTTAAGACTTTGATTGATTACGACTGGGTCCCGGTCGTGACCATGACCATGATCCAGTGTCACTTCATCATTTTTTTTTTGTCTTTTTGAGTTCTCTTTAAACTCTAACTAATACACACTTAAGCAAAACATCATTAGCACTTCAAAATTGTGTTGTCAAAATCAAAATAAGGTTAGATTAATTAAATCTCAATCATGCAAATGGCTATCAATAAACATATATATATATATATATATATAGGGATAATGACATAGTAAGTCCTAAAAGTTATACTGAATTTTCAATTAAGTCCTATAAATTTTAATTGTTTTAATTGAAGTCATTAACTTTTTATAAATTGTATTGTTAGTTGTAGGCCGTTAAAATCGACATACTTAGCTGGTGTGTCAGTTACTCCTTAAATCTCCTTCAAATTAACTGATGATATGTTAGTTATGCTAGAAGAGGTTCAAAACACATAATGACAACTTGTAAAACTATGACATCATATTTTCACTATCACGTCAGCTAAGTCTGTCAATTTTAACAGACTAGGACTAACAGTGCAATTTATAAAAAGTTAATGAACTCAATTGAAACAATTAAAACTTATAGGATTTAATTGAAAAATCGGCATAACTTTTAGGACTTACTGAGTTATATATATATATGTATGAGAAAGGCATATTTATTTAGATACATAATATTAAAAAGATTATAATTAATTTAATAATATTATTATTATTAACCATTCTATGAATTTAGAATATCCAAATAACTAATTATATAAATTAATGATTTTTATTAATTAATTAATTAAACACTAGTAAAAACAAATGTCAGGCGACTAATATATACATATATATATAAATGTACAAAAGAGGGGGATATATATATGTACAAAAGAGGGGGTGAGACAGGCAAAATTATCAAAAAATCTTTACTCATTATTATATAAAAATTGGATAATTTTGTCATTTACTAATAAAATTAAAATTAAATTAATTAAAATATAATTTTAATTTGATAGAAAGTCTATTTCCAATTTTAATTAGGTTAACTTCTATTTTATCTCTAATAAAAATTAAATTAACTAAAATATAATTCTAATTTAATTGAAAGTATGTTTCCTATTTTAATTAGGTTAACTTCTATTTTACCTCTCAAAAAATTAAATTAAATTAATTAAAATGTAATTCTAGTTTAATTAAAAATATATTTTCTATTCTAATTAGGGTTAATTTCTATTTTTTCTCTAATAAAAATGAAATTAATTAACATATAATTCTAATTTAATTGAATGTATGTTTCCTATTTTAATTATGTTAATTTCTATTTTATCTCTAAAAAAATTAAATTAATTAAAATTTTAGTGATATTTTTTTAAAAATATATATTTTCTATTTTAATTAGGTCTACATATATTTTATCTAATCTAAATCAAATTAGACAACATAATTTTATAAGTCTTATTAAATTAAATTTAATAAGTAAATAATTAAAATCAAAATTAATAAATTTTATGAAAATAGGAAAAGTATATAATTTGTTTTAAAAGTAGATTTTTTTATAAATTAAAAAATAATAAATAAAAAATAGAGCATATAATTTGTTTGAAAGTATATTTATAAGAAAAGTAGTATAATTATCGTTTTTAGATGTTTTTATAAAATTTAACAAAAAAAAGAGATAAAATTAAATTAACTAATATTTATCATTTAATTATTATTTTAACTTCAAAAATTACATTAAATTAATTTTTGTGTAAATAAAAGTATTAATATTAAAAATATTAAAGAAATAAAGTGTCATAGCTCAAATAAAAAATTTACTAAATTGTAATAAATTATAAGTTTAATGGGGTTGTAATATTTAAATTGTTATATAAATAAAATATAACTTTTATTATTTTTAAAATTTTTATTAACAAATAACTAATAATTTTTTATTGTTTTATGATTAATTATGACCATAATATTTTTTTTTATATGAAATCAGTTATAGAGTTGAGAAAAATTAATTATAGAAAATATTGAAGTAATATCATATAATTATTTAAATAAAAGATTTGTAAAAATTATAACTGTCACGACCCGAACAGAAGGTCCGTGACCGGCACTAGGGAATGAGGATACATAAAGTAACCGAAACTCATAGTAAGCCTTAAAAATTTTTCGCGAAATAAAACAATACACTCGACAATAATATCATAATAATGCACAAAAACAATTACATAAAAAAATATTTCTCAAATACCACAACATCTCCAGTCAGATAAAAATCAGAATACAATTAATACAAGTTCCTTAACTAATTACTGCAGTATCTAGAATTCAGTTATACAATGCATATTTCAGTTCAACATACATAGTGCAGCCGGTGAAGAACGAACCCGGCGCAAATGGGAAACACTAATAGACTGACTGTGAGGTCTTGAAAAAATAAGTTGAGAGAAATCAGACCTCACTGAGTGAATCAACTTTATAAAATGCATGCTGGTTTTTAAAATCATTTTTAAAATAAAAATGGAATAAAATAATTATAATTATTAAAATCATTTACTTTTCTCGATAATATTTATAAAAAATCTCATTAAAACTCTTAAAACAATTTAATATGAAATCCTCGTACGAAAAATATAAAATATTTATTCTAGTGGAAAATTTGGTAGAACACCTAAACCATTATTCTAATAGCCTTTCGGCTCTCTTTAATCCAATTGACTGCCAGTCCCGAGAGCTAAGCATCAACTAAGTTACCAGTCACAGTCAAATTACTTAATCCAATATTTACTGGCGGTCCCGAGAGCAAAGTATCAACCGAGTTACCAGCCATAGTAAATAATCATATCACGCCTGAGAGCTAAGCATCAACCGAGCCTTATCAATTTCTCACACTATGCCTGAGAGCAATGCATCAACCGAGCTTCTCAACAACATTAAACACTCACTCTCAAATTTTCTACCGGTGCGCACACGGTCCTGATGATACCCATCAGGTAGCCCGTTCTACCATTATCTTCAAATCAGTTTGAATTACATTTAGTTACATAAAATAAATAAATCATTAAATAATGAACAAATAATCGATTAAATAAATAATTAAAGCATAACGAAATAATCTCCTTTAAACATGCTGTCAATTACTTGAAAATATAAGGAAAACACGCGCAACACACATCTCATAAAATTAACTCACAGGTTGAGCGTGCCGGGCGACGCGTTCTCTGTTGCCCAGGTGCTACTGCTCGAGTCCCGGAGTTCTCTAAAATAAATAATTATTTAAAATATGCTTGTAAAATAAAATAAAATAAATTCATGAAATTCTTAAAAATTAATAAAATCATGAAATGAGGAAATTGACTCGATCTAAGACATAATGCTAAACAAACTCAGAATTCGACACAGGCTGATGTCACATTTTACGAGAAATCTACCGAAAATTCGGTATAATCTCTTCTGTAAAACAAACATCTCTCTACTAAAAGTAGAGCCGTTCCTGCAGGAAAACAAACTTCTAATATTCTCAAAACTCAACAACTCGGGTTGGGCCTCACATTGCACTTTGTGCCCAACCGAAATCCAAAATTCACAACATCAAATAACATAGTACAATTTTCATTAAAATCACCAATAATTCATAAAAATTCATTTACTTTCATAATTCAATTTATTTTCATAATAAAACATAAGGGATATTTATTTTTCAATAAATAGTAGAATTCATATTTTTACAATTAAATTAACATTAATTGCAAATAACTAATTAAATCACTTAAATATATAATAAAATTAGCAAATAACTTATTTAAGCTTAAAATCAATAAATAAGTTTATTATTCTACTAATAACTGAAAATTAATATTAATTAGCTAATAATAGGAATTAATTCATAAAAATATATTTTAACACTAAGTATAATTAAATCATCAAATAATCAAATATTATAATATTTATATACATTTATATTATTTCCGGAAATTAATCTAAAATTAACCAAAATATACAAAAATTCTAATTTAACTAATACAATTAATTTATACCTTCAATAATCAAAATCATCATTATACATGGTAAATAACTATAAATTTACCAAAAATTAATTTAAAACCAATTTACACAATTTTCTCTAAAATTCACATTTTCACAAATAAATTCCAAAAATTAAAATAAATCCGAAAAATATAAAAAATTTATATTTGCATAACATTTAACCTCTACAACACTAATCTAAGCTCAAATAAACCTAAACTAAATTAATTTAACTCAAATCACAAAAATCAAAACTAAAACCTAGAACTAATATTACAAAATTGAGGGGCTAATCTAAGTTGTTTGAACGAATTACCTTAGGGGAATTGAAGCTTGAGAAGAGAGGAAGAAAACAAGCCCAAGCTTGCCTGCTGGAGATGCCGAAAAACGGCTCCGACGAAGAGGAGAAGGAGCTGCCCGAGAAGAAGAAAACGCGAAGGGAGAGAGAAGAGTTGTTGCTAGCCGGAAATGGAGGTCTCGTGGTGGCTGCTGGTGACAGATGGAGGCGCGATGTGGTGATGGCGGTGATCGACGGTGGCTCAGGTGGTGGTGGTGCGGTCTGGCAGTAGAAGAAGAAGGAGAAGAAGAAGAAGAAGAAAAGAAGAAAAAGAAGAAGAATTCGGGGAGAGAGAAAGAAAAAGAGCTTTTGTATACTTTTTTTTTATAATAATAATAATAATAATAGTTAAAATAATAATATTTTACCAAAATATCTCTCACATTCAAACTCAACCACAAATATATACACTTATATATATTATAATACTCATAATATAATTCAAAACACTAGTTAAATAAAATATAATTAACTTAATAACCCACTTAATTAATAATAATAAAATTAAGAATAAGACTAAAGTTCAATGTAATTTCACAAATAAATAATAATTATAACAATAAAAATTTATTAACACTGCAAATCCCGGAAATTAATTTCTCTTTTATTTAATAAAATACGGTGCCATCAACTGATGATTAATGATGCTTCTAATATGGAGTCTTA
>CATIWK010456588.1:0-18971 GCA_949634005.1 Mallotus japonicus
CCTGCTAATAAAAACCACTCAATTAATATTTCCTTAAAATTATATATGCGAGTAAATAAATAATAAAAATTTCGTTCATGATATCAAAAGTTATAAATTTAAATTTTAACAATTGTAAAAATTATTGAAATAATTAATTTTGCATCAATTATTTATTTAAAATTAAATGAATTTATATATTAATTAAATATTTTCATTTAATAAATTAAAATTTTAAATTAAATAAAAAATTGATATATTTTCGGCTCATAATTTTGAATCCGCTTTCAACTTTTGGCGGTGGAGAAGAAATAATTGGCCGTTAAAGTTGGGAAGAAGCATTAATGTGCAATGAGTTTATGGTATTTGTATTCATATGCGGGTGCCTATTTTCCCTTTTTCTTTTTCTTTAACTTTCTTTCATTTCCTTTCCTTTCCAGCTACAATGCATGGTGCATGTGTGTAGTAATACCTGTTTTCTTTTTGTTATTTATTTGACTCCAACTAAGTTTGTGTAGCATAGTTGCTAAAAGTACAATCCGTTATTTTTTTTAGAGTGATAAATGCAGAAATAGTATTCGAACTTTTTTATTTTTATTATTTTGGTGCTCAAATAATTTTTTTTTATAATTAGGTGTCTGAATCTCTAAAAAATTTCTATAATAATATATCTAGCAGGTTTTACAGGTTAAAGTATTTATATATCTTATTTTAAATAATAAATTCACTAAAATACTTTTCTTTTATATTAAACTTTATTTTTCTTGTTATTCTTACTATCTACTAAAAAATTATAGAAATGAAAAAAGCATTTTTTATTTATCATATTAAACTGAAATATTAATTTTTTATTTTATTTTATCAATTATAGTGGTTGAATTTAATTTTTTATTCATAATTTTAGTCAAATAATTTTTTTTTTCATTAAAAAATTATATAATTATAGGCAGCGGGGTTTAGCGCGCGCCCAAGTGTTGGCGACCACAACACTGTACGGGCTCAAGGCCCACTAGGAAATACGAAATAGGTCTAAGCCTAGTCGGAGATGGAGTCGCCACCCGGATGAAAATCGGGATACACTTGTACGGCAACTGGATTCCACGAAGGCTCCTAGAAGCCGTCATCAAAGAATGGGTTCGGAAACTGGGTATGAGCGTTTAAATGCTCACCCGACCTTGCGGTCGGCCTCCGTTTATGTTTGTGATTTATTACCCTTAATTATTCGATTATTCCTTTATTAACATGCGAATATTGATTGCCTTCAAGCAATGGATCAAATTTTACATTAAGTTCAAGTTTGCACATTAATCTCATTTCATGCGCTTATGTCTTGACAATTAACAAGAATCATAGTTTACAATCATTCATTCCGAATACATGGGGAGAAGGATTAAGGATTACAATGACTTTGCTTCAAATAAACAACAAATAAACTGAAAATAAACAATAATATACAGGTAATATACGGAAAATAAACCAGAAATATACAGAAAGTAAACCGCCACAAAACCTCTCAAGAACTTAATACAAATACACATTTAATGGTTCACAACCATTCTTAAGAATTCCTGCAGAACAAATGGTCACCCTTTCCCACAAGTCGGGAATTTGGTTGATTAGCTCAAATTCAATAAGATACTAATCACAACTCAAGTATAGACAGATTTACAAGCAAACATAACACTTTCACTAAGATGATGCAACATTAGTGTAACTATGCACAGGAAAGCAACATAACCACATGAATTATAAATTAAAAGCACACAAAAGCCATGCAAAAAGGGAAACAGGGCGTCGTTCGCCTACTAATCAAGAGGCAACTGCCTCTTAAGGAGGCGGTCGCCTCCTCAACAGGTCGAGAAAGACTCTTTACACAATAAAGATGCTTCCACCCTAAGCAAGCTATTCATGCATAAACCCAGGACTAAGAACTACCCTATGAATTCAATATATCACATCAATATCATGGCATTTCACATAATATCTATGTTTAAAACATAAACAAACAAGAAACTAAGGAAATAAGCAAACACAACTCGAAACTCTAAAACAAGAAGAACAAGTAAGAGTAGTTACTGAAATAGGAGCTTTTCCAAAGTAGTTTGCCCTCAGAGATTGATTGGTGAGCTTGATCTACACTCACATGTAAGAAAGAGCCTTCTTCCTCCTCAAGAAATGAACTCTCTAAGCTTGTTCTTCTCTTTTCTCTTCTATAAACATTTTTTCTTCTTCCTTTCAGAGCTCTCCCCTCTGTTTTCTTCTTTTCCCCCTTGCTAATGGTTACTAATTTATTGTTCTCACTCTTCTCTCCCTTTTTAATTCCCCTAGGTCACCTAACCTCTCCCATCACCTCCCTACCTTTTTCCCTTCCCTAAGTCCCCTCTAATCCACTCATTTTCTCTCAAAAACTGGAATTTTGCGTGCTGGAGCAGAGGGTGAGGCGTGGGCCCACCATTTCTGATATTTGCATGTTACATTTAATGCAGCATGCAAGTGGCCGCCGAAGTGGCGATCGCCTCCTCGAGGAGGTGATCGTCACTTGGCAAGGAGGTGGTCGCCTCCTTGCTAGGAGGCAATGCCTCCTAGGCCTGGGCCAGCAATGGGCCAAATGGGTCAGGGTACTGGTTTGGGCCTGGACAGGTTGGGCTTCCTAAGTCCACTTTCAAAGAGTTTCCAGCTTCTTTCTCGCATTCAATTTCTCGTTCTCATCATCGGGTTTTGTTACGCGCCGGCCAAACTAAAAATCCACGGTCCGTCCCCTATTACAGGCAGACCGAACCGGATGTCTACAGTTTGCCCCATTGGATTTTCGAAAAACTAAATTCATGCATTCAAATTTTTTGAAAAAACAACATGCAACAACACAAACACAAACAATCGTAAACAAAGACGTACCTGATTCTCGAGTGTCACTCGAGAAGTAAATTCTTCAACTTGTACTGCGACTGCGGGTTTTCCTGGCCCGAAATTTACTTGACAGAAAGGTGTTTCTCCAGTTTTCCTAGCCCAATACTTCACTCAACAATGCAGACTCATCTGGGGAACACAGTCCTCGGGTTTTCCTGGCCCAATTCTTCACTCAACAATCCAGACTCATCTAGGGAACACAGTCCTCAGGTTTTCCTGGCTCGAAATTTACTCGATGATTCATACTCTTCAGGTTTTCCTGGCTCGAACAGCTATTCTACCTGGGATTCTAACTTCGGGGATTCTAACCCGAACTATCATTCAATGATCCGGACTTCGGGGATTCAAACCCGAACGGTCTATAACTGGGGAATATCGGGAACTCATCAAGTTCGATTCACCATTTACGGGAAACTTTTAATTGATATGGGAACTCACTGTTATCTTTAGGTTTTCCTAGCCCTGACACTCCACTCGATGATCCAGACTTCTAAGGTTTTCCTATTCCGAAGAGTCTTCCGATGATCTAGACTTTGGGGATTCAAACCCGAACAGTCTATGACTGGCATCCCTTCAATTTTGATACGGGCACTCGCACCTTCATCCTGGGTTTCCTAGCCCTGGAGGCAGTCCCTTTTTCCTTATACGAGAATCTACGCCTGCTGCATCATCTTCGAGTTTTCCCGGCCCGATAGACAGTCCGTTTAGTACTTTTGATGCGGGAACCTCGCGCCTTCATACTCGGGTTTTCCTGGCCCAAGCGACAGTCCCTATTTTCTCTGATGTTGCGATCAGATAGCTCTGCTGATACTATGATTAGAATATTCGTCATAATTGAACCGCATTTGTTTGATAAAATTAGACACAACCACCTCTTTTCGGGAACTTCACCCTACACTATTTTGTTCAATAATTTCGAGAAAACCTTCCATTTCAGATAAAAATTTTCGGGACTCACCCGAACCGAATTTACTGCTCTCATTTCCAATTTCTCATTATTTTTCATAAAAATAACGATTTTTTTTTTCCGAAAACTATATAAGGGTAAAACCCTTATTCTCTTTTCACTTTCTTTTCCTTTTCACCTTTCCTCTTTTCTCTTTTCTTCTCCTGCGCTTACACTTTCAGATGGCTGACAAGAGAACACCCCTTCCTCTTACATGGGATCTCATCCCACCTACAATACGGGCTCCTCGCAGTCTCGAGTTTACCAGGGATGCCATTGTTCCTCCCCTTGCTGATCTAGGGTCCCACATTTGCCACTTGGCCTCAGGAGAGGTTAGTGCCCTAAACTCATTATTTTTTCTTTATTTTTCTGCAAAAACATCGGGTAAATGCTTAGTGTATGTCCCTTAATCATTTAGGACTAGAAAAATGATAAATTGTATGTGATATTGCCAGATTTGATAAAAAAAATGAAGAACTGCATCCTTCGAGCCGAAGGGGCGATCGCCTCCTTGCTAGGAGACGATCGTCTCCTTGCAAGGGATGATCGTCACCTTGCATCCAGGAGCTTCGCCCCTTGGGCAGGAGGCGATCGCCTCTTGGCATGAGACGATCGTCTCCTGGCCAAGAGGCAATCGCCTCTCAAGCAGAGAGGCTGATTTCATTCGTTCTTCATCTTTTCATTCTTTTCCATATGCTCTAACTACAACGTAATTAATTTAACTCCCCTGTATTTCTTGCAGACTGATGAGACCTTACTCAAAGGTGTCGGGAACTTTCATGAGGGTCGGGCCTTTTATAACAAGTTGACTGACGATCAGCGAGACCGAATTCAGGATACCGGCTTTGAGGACTTCATCCTTTCTCTTGTAGAGGAGCAGGGGAAGACAGACTACCATCCTTTACAAGCTGTGATGGAGAGGTGGTTCGACACTACTCACACCTTCCATTTTCCATTTGGGGAGCTTACACTGGACCCTGTTTCATTTGTTGCTATCACAAGGATTGCTTATGCAGGAGACCCGGTCCCCTTTGATGTGAGCCTCTACCAGATGTCTCTCGAGAAGATGGCCTACATCGAGCGCCTCCTAGGGATGGTTCCGGAGATGAAAGGGACACACACCATCAAGCATGATTCGGTCCGGGCTTTCTATACAAGGGAGAGGACTTCAGAGATGACTTCTCCGATGCAGATAGACTAGGTGGTGTGAGCGTTCTTGCTCTATCTGTTCGGTACCACCCTTTTCACTGACACCACCAGTTCACTAGATCTGATGTTTATCATGCCCCTATGGGACTTGGATCGGGTCTCCTCTTTTGACTGGGGTAGATGTGCTCTAGCCTACTTGTATAGGAGTATGGATGAGCTCGTCCGTGGGGCCAAGAGATTCTGCGGTTTCTGGCATGTAGTTTTGGTAAATTCATTGTACTATCCCCTTGATCCTTTCAGGCAACCGTTCTCTGATATTAACTAATAATATTTCCTTAACAGGTCTGGGCCTTGGAGCTAGAGCTGGTCGTCGAAGTGATGAAGGTGGGAGGCGACTTTCTAGCTTTGAGCAGGTGGGGTGCTAGCCGGGCATTGAAGAAGCAACTGACTCAAGTACATATTCATTGGCTGCACCTGAACTCGCTGACACAGGATGCGGTACCTATAATATTTACCAAAGTGTTAGTAATCTTATAAATTCAACTCATTTACCTGTCAATTTCTTTCTTTTGCATATCAAGAGTGACTTGTGGGGGCCTGCGGACAGATGGAATGTGGAGATGATGTGATCTAGGCCTCTGTCTTTGAGGAGAGTCTTGCTTCGTGGGCTAGGCTACCAAGTCTGGTACCTTGGCGAGCGTGTATTGAACTGGCGTCGCAGCATCGGGGCGAGGCGTATCCCTAGACCTCCTCCCAGGAGTATGTTCTGGACTCACGAGCTAGAAGGTGAGGACCTTGATCAGGGCTTCACTGGAGTACTTGCTGTGGATCGTACCATCCGACACAAGAGCGGATATAGAGATTTTGTTGAGACTCATCTCCTATGGACGGTTCCCTTGTCCAATGCTTTTACTTCTCAAGTACTTTCTTGACACCCTTCTTTGCTTTTAAGGTCATCACATACTGACATGATTTCACATTTCTAGGCTGCAGCTTGTCCACCTACCCCTTGAGCTAGGCCAGAGGTCCAAGAGAGAAAGCCTCAAAGGTTTTGCTTCGATGCTGGTGCAGAGGGCACCTCAGCTGCAGCTGAACAGACAGGACTACCTGATGCCCCCATCCCTCCTGTGATTGCTAGCAGTTTTGCTTACACTCCGGACCCCTTGGTTCGTTGCTGGGTTCCTCCGGGGGAGTTGTCCCTTCAGTTCTTGACCCTAGATGACAGTTTGAGGCCCGCTTGCATTCTTGAGGGAGCTAATCATGTAAGTTTGGCCCTATCTTGTGTTCTGCACCATTCTAAACCTGCTTGTTAAAATTGAGATTTCATTTGTACCTGCAAATTCCTCTGGCTTAAGGTCAATACATGTACCGCTTGATAGAGGCCCAGCGGGACTACCTGATGGATGTCACTCAGCGGTGGAGGGTAAATAATCTTACTATGCCTATATGTATGCATGCTCACATGACTTACTAACCTTTAACCTGCTCACACACAGGATCAAGATGCGGCATACTGCGAGAGGATTGCTACCCTGGATCGTTAGATACGGGCCCTCCAGCTTGATGATGATGAAGAAGAAGAGGACGGGAGCGGTGAAGATACCGGAGGTGGAGATGATCCCGAGGGCACAGGGCCGGATGCTTGAGATAGACTAAGGCTGATTTCTGATAGGCTTTAGATACTGTCATTGGATTTCAAAATTTTTTCCTTCAGTATTCCCATTTCATTTATTTCTTACTTGCTTTAACTGGATGTTTTGCACAATTTTCAACTTTAAGTACATGGAATTAGCAATAATTCAATGCCTTTGTGTGTATGATTTTCTAAAATAGCTAAATTATAGATCTGACAGTCAAAACTACACCGTTTTCTTGTGAAATCCTTGTCTGTCGTTCTGTTAAAGAGGCGATCACCTCTTGGATCTCTGGTGGAGAGGCGATCACCTCTTGGTCAAGGGGCGATCGCCTCCTTGCTCTTCTGCAGGACCCTTTAAATCCCTAACTTTGTAATTCACCCCCCATTCCTCTTTCCTTCGTCCCATACTTCATTTTCTCCCTCTAAAACTTTCAGAACTCCCAAAAATGACCGAAAGAAGCCTCAAACAATTACAGTCAGTCCTGAAGAGCCTGGATGGAGAATCATGGGCTAGATTGGAGCCGTTTCACTTATCTGCTTTCAGATCATTACATGCTAAGAGAATCAATTTCCCCTTTCTCCATGCTATGGTTCAGTTCTGGGATTCTGAAAAACATGTTTTTCGATTCAGCACTATAGAACTGTGCCCTTTGCCGGAAGAATTCGAAGCTCTACTAGGTAGTATCATGGATTCCGTCTCTCAGCTAGCGACCCCTAACCTTGGAATCCCTAATCCACACTTTATTCAGTATAAAATAGCCCAGATGCTTGATCTTTCACCTCAGTCTTCAGCTCACTGCATTCTCGGTTCTGAGATTGAGCTAGAATCCTTCATTGAGATCACCTCGAGCATGGACAAAACAGAAGCTTGTTGGCCCCGGATGATTGCAGTTTTCCTGTACGCTCAATTCTTGCTCATTTCACTCTCTGGAAACTGTGATTCCAAGATCTTACACATCTTGGGCCAAGTGGAAGCAGGACTCAACCTATTCCCTCTCATTCTAGCTGAAACGCTCATTGGGCTAGATAACTTTGCTTCAACTAGGCGATTCTCTGGAAGTCCGATACTGTTAGAGGTATGTGTTCTCTTTCTGCCCCCTCACTTTACCACTTTGTCATCTACAATTCGTCTGTTTATCATCCATGCAGATGTGGTTTCATGAAAAGCTAGGACTGCTAGATCCTCTACAGAACATTGCACTCTATAGAGCTAAACATTGCAGAATTAGAAGATTACATCCTGTTCCGGACAACATACAAGGTTGGCTGTCAACCTTCCTTGACACCTTGATTCGATGGATGTGTCCTTGGTTGGGATTACAACACGTAACTCTTCGTTCGTACACCCATTGTGTTCCCATAGCTGGCCTCTATTCTGCTACCTTTTGCAATCCTGCTCGCCTTTGTCGACAGTACGGGCAAAAGCAAATTATTCCAGAGCTCATGCATGAATTTGAGCCAGGACCTCTTTCTCAGAACTTTCTAGAAAACTTGACTGCTACCTGGCCTCAAAGAGCTATTCAGAGGGGCATAGACTACAACGGAGATCCATCCACCGATGATCAGTATAAGGTGTGGATTCAGTTGCAAGAGACAGAAAAAGATGAATTTGTTAAAAGCAAAAGAACATGAGAATTGCAAGCATCGAGTGCTCAAAATGTTCATCAAAAGAAAAAAAGACAGAATTAAATTATGAACTAAGTCAACTTTTCTCGTTTGTGAAATAGAGTTTCCTTTTAAAGTTAAACAGTTTGTAATAACACTTAATGCAATGTTTAACAATAATTAGAACAATCTGTTTCATTTAATTCAAGCATAATATGCATATACATTTCTCTTCTGACACATCTCATGTCGTTAGTTAGCTTACCCTTGCAAGTTTTTCAACTAACCATTTTTCACACTCTCTCTCCTTTTACATGTCCTTAATTTTTGCCTGGACTGCCTCTTTGTGAGGTTTTTAATCCAGTAGGACTTTTTTACTTTTATTTTCTTTGTCTCTAACTTCTGCCTAGACAGCCTCTTTGTGAGGTTTTCTCCCTAGCGAGACTTTCACAGGAAGTATTTCTTCAGCTTGTCTAGGTTGATAGGCTCTCTGAACTCATTCCCTTCCAAATCAGATATGATAGTAGCGCCTTTAGAGAATAACTTCTTCACCAAGTACGGACCTTCCCAGTTAGGCTTAAACTTCCCTCGAGGGTCGGTCATGATCGGTTTCATGAGTTTCAACACTAAATCGCCTTCTTTGATATTTCTTGGCTTTATCTTCTTATTATAGGCTCGAGCTATCTTTTCTGGTACAGCTGTGCATGATACATGGCCTTCATCCTTCTCTTGTCCAACAATGCAACCTGTGCTAAGCGGCTTTCCACCCACTGATAGTCGGGGATCTTAGATTCCAAAAGAACCCTTAATGACCGAATCTCCACCTCTATCGGTAATACAACTTCACATCTGTATATTAAAGAATAAGGGGTGACTCCCGTTGACGTCCTAGCAGTAGTCCTGTATCCCCACAGTGAAAACTACAGATAATCTACCCAGTCCTTGTAATTCTTAAGTGTTTTGGACAAGATCTTCTTAACATTCTTGTTCACAACCTCTACTGCACCATTTGCTTATGGCCTATAAAGAGACGATCTGTGATGCTCAATTTTGTACTCTTGCAGTAAAGCAGCGGTTTCAACTTAAAATTGGACACCATTATCAGTGACGACATGATGAGGTAGTCCATATCAGCAAATTATATTCTTTTTAATAAACCTCATCATTTGTTTCGAACCAACAGTAGCATAGGACTCAGCTTCAACCCGTTTGGAGAAATAGTCGATGGCTACTACGATGTATCAATGGCCGTTTGACGCCTTCGGCCTTATCTCTCCAAGGATATCGATTCCCCAGACCGCAAACGGCCACGGAGAAGTCATTCCCTATAGCTCCATAAACGGTAAATGACTGACGTCTCCATAAGCTTGACAGTTATGACATCTCTTCACAAACTTGACACAGTCCGTTTCCATGGTCAATCAGAAATACCCCTGACGAGTTATCTTCTTTGCCAATACTGTTCCATTCATATGTAGCCCACATACTCCTTCATGCATTGCCTCCATAAGTCCCTGAGCCTCAGCTTTATCGACACATCTTAAGTGAACACCAGTCGGCATTCTCTTATACAACATCCTGTTGTAGCTGATGAATTGTCGTGATAACATTCTCAACAACACTCTTTCCTGCTTCTCTGCATCCTCAGGGAACTGTCTAGTCTCTAAGTATCGCTGCAGATTGTAGAACCAAGGCCTTTCGGTAGCATCCATTGGCATGACCCTTACTTCTTCATAATAAGGGTTTCGGGATCTCGTCAGAATCAAAGGTTTGACCTCTGGTTGCTAGGGCATCCACTACCTGGTTCTTTTCTCTTAGCAGGTGGACAAATTCGCATTGAGTAAAGGATAATAACATAGTAGTTAAATAATCCTAATATAGGCGCAATCTATCCTCTTTCACTTCCCACTCTTTGGAGGCTTACTTCATAACCAGTATAGAGTCTCCGTATACAGTGACATCTTCTGCCCCTGCACTGCGCAATGCTTCCATACTGAAGATGCAAGCCTCATATTCAGCTTGATTGTTTGTTACATCAAACTCGAGCCTCTTCACCATTGGGATCATTTCTCCTTCTGGCTTGACTAGGATTACACCTATACCTGCTCCTCGACTGTTGACTGCTCTGTCAAAGTGCATTTTCCATCCTTGCACTTTTATTGCCGCTAAATGTTCATCAGGAAATTCCAATTCCCACTCTCGATCGTCAGTTATCGGGTTCTGGGCTAGAAAATCTGCTACTGCTCTTCCTTTTACCACCTTCTTAGCCACATAATCTATGTCGAACTCAGTGAGTAGAACCAACCACTTGGCTAGCTTTCCCGTAAGTGAAGGTGTATGTTGGAGATACCTCAAGGGATCATGCTTAGAAACTGCTTACACGCTGTAAGATTGGAAGTAGTGACGGAGCTTCTTCGTTGCCCAGATCACAGCTAAGCACGTCTTCTCTACCAAACTGTAATTGGCCTCATACTGTAGCAGCTTCTTACTCAGATAGTACATAACATTTTCAACTTTCCCTTCACTTTCTTGTGCTAACATAGCCCCTATCGCATCCTTCTCGATTGCTAGGTAGAGGATCAAAGGTTTACCGGGTCGTGGCGGTTGCAAGATTGGCGGATTCATCAGGTAATCCTTAATGGCTTCAAAAGCCTGTTGACACTTTTCATCCCAGATCACTGGCTGATTCTTCTTTAGGAGCTTGAAAATCGGCTTACAAATCGCGGTCAACTTAGCTATGAACCTGCTGATGTACTACAGTCGTCCGATGAATCCCCTGACTTCTTTCTCTGTCTTGGGTGCAGGCATTTCATGGATTGATTTAACCTTATCTGGATCAATTTCTATTCCTTTCTGGCTAACAATGTGCCCTAGCAGTTTCCCAGATGTTACCCCAAAGATACACTTCTTTGGGTTTAGTCTGAGATTGTACTTCTCAGCCCTCGCTAGAAATTTGTCCAGAGCTTTAAAATGACCCTCTCTAGTTGCAGACTTCACCATCATGTCATCAACATACACCTCTATCTCCTTATGGATCATGTCATGCAACAAGGTAGTGGCCATCCTCTGATAAGTAGCCCCTATGTTCTTCAACCCAAATGGCATGACGGCGTAACAGTAGATGCCCCACTTAGTGGTGAATGATGTCTTCAGCTTATCTATCACCACCATCATTATCTGATTGTACCCCGAAAAATCATCCATAAAGGAGTATATTGCACTGGAAGCTGCACTATCAACAAGGGTGTCAATGTGTGGCAGTGGGAAGTCGTCTTTCGAACAAGCTTTGTTTAAATCTCTATAGTCCACGCACATTCTGACCTTTCCATCTTTCTTAGGAACTGAGACTATGTTTGCCAGCCAGTGGGTGTCCTCTACTACCTCCAGGAATTTTTCTTTCAGTTGCTTCTCTACTTCTTCTTTGACTATAAGAGCCCATTCAGGTCTTAGCCTTCTCTTCTTCTGCTTTATAAGTGATATATGAGGATATATAGGGATTCTGTACTCTGCGATCTCCCTATCGATGCCCGGCATATCCTCGTAACCCCAAGCAAATACTTCCTGTCTTCTTTTCAGAGTTTCTTTCATTTTTTCCTTCTCATCATGAGTTAGATCAGAAACAAGTAGTATATTTCTAGGATTATCACTTGTGCCCAAATTAAATGATTCATTTTGTGTGGAATTAATGTCAAACATATGCATGAAATGATCATCACAAATAGAATAACCATTAGGAAACACATCGCACAAATAAGCAAAGTTGGACTTAATTGCATTCATTTTCGAGAAAAACAAATCATCAGTTTTAGACAAAGAAGCTAAAGACACATTAAAATCATCATCATAAAAAAGATCTACGATGGAATTTAGAACATAAGTCTCGAGATCCATCTCCTTGTCTAGACCATCGGTGTCTTTTACTTCCGGAGCAATAATGTCCTCTTCAGGCTCCTCTTCAGCCACTATCAGTTCCTCAAAGGGGAGATTTGCAGTGTCAGCTTTCTGGGTCCCGTTCACATACTCATCAAAGATCTCGAACCCCGGGATCACCTCCCAGCCATCAGAATAGGTTCAGGGGCCCCGCTGTAAGGATAACCAGTGCCCTGCCTCACGAAAGACTCTCGTAGGGCCTTTCTCTCACACTCGACTTCCTCCTTCTCAAGTTGGTCCCAAATGTCGAGTTCTTGCTTAGGGCCATCACCTCCCTCATACCCTATTCCATGCTACAGGACCCGCGTTTCATGCTCCACATGCTTTGTCACACCTTGCTGATTCTTTCCCAATCCTAAACCGGGAAAAAAGTCAATGTTTCTCTTCATACTAACAACTTTCTCACTCATCTCAGCTTTATTATAGATCACACAGACCTCAAAACTGGGACTGATGGGGATCTCTTTGGGTGCCAACTTCAGGGTAGCTATAGTAGCTTCAGTTTCCGCTGATATGGTGACAACTTTGTTCTCATGCGGAAACTTGATCTTTTGATGGACAGTGGATGGCACACCACCTAGAGGATGGAACCAGGGCCTTCCTAGCAGAATGGCAAAGGTCATGGGTATATCGATCACATGTAAATCAACCCAGGCTTCAATGGGTCCCATTTTGACCAACGCTCTGAATGTTCCTTCGACATTCCTCTTCGTGTCATCATAAGCCTTGATAACTACCTTAGAGGGATTTAAATCAACTACAACTAACCCCAACTTTGGTAAGATCTTCAGTGGGCATACATTGATGGTAGATCCATTATCCACCATTACACAGCAGGTCATCTTCCCCTTGACCTCAGCTTTGATGAATAAAGCTTTATGGTGATCCCTTCCTTCTAGAGGTAGATCATCATCAGAAAATATGACAGTCCCTTGGGGAGTTTCCGTTAATGAACTGACCATCTACTCAGGTGTGCACCCCATAGAGATCTTCCTCTGATCCAATGCTAGAACTAATGCTTCCCTGTGGTCTCTGGAATGCATAAGCAGCTCCCAGACACTGGCAATTATCTCTTCCTTCTCTGATTTTCTTTCTGAGCTTTTTGCTTCTTCTTATCTTGGCTTAACAAGTTCGCTCTCTTCTGCTTTCTCTTCAACCTTTCCTACCGGCTGATTTACCTTGTTCTTCTTATCTTCCCACAGATTAACCTGCCCCTCACTCTCATCATCAGAGCTTCAAATGTCTAGGACACATATAGGAAGCTCTATAAGTTGTTCTTCTTGGTTCAAGTCTTTTGGTTCAGGTTCTGGTGTTTCAGGAGTGGCGTTGATAAAGGAATTGAACACCTATTCCTCTGTCAAACCGGTGCCAATCATAAGGATAGATGCATTTGGTGGTGGGCATTTCGATAGTTAGGCAGTGGATTATTTTGGGTACTTGGCTTTCGGCTTTCTGGGTCTGTAATCTTTCTAGCATCAATGAGGTCTTGAATCTCATATCTCAACCGGGCACAGTTGTCAGTTTCATGCCCGATGGTCTGATGGAACTTGTAGAAGAGTTTTGGGTTGGCATTTGGTGCGGGTTGTTGTGAGGGTAAAGGCCGCAATAGGTTCTTCTCAATTAGCTTCTCAAGAACCTTCAAAAGAGGTCACCCCAGATTGGAGAATCTTTGGGGCTGCCTTACTGCATTAATTTGTACACTGTTGCTCGGTTGTGGCCTAATAACATCTATTTGCACGTTACTACTCGAACCAACTCCTTCTTTGCCCCCAGTTCTTCCTTTGAAGAATCTTCTTTCTTGAGCCAAGTTTGATTCCTTCTGAACCCCAAATCTGTATAGCTCTTCGAAGTTGCGGATTTCGAGATCCCTTAGCTTTTTAGACAGCGTTGGAACACAGCCCTCCATGGCTATTATCAACTGGTCTGCCTCAGCAGGCCTATGTCTCATTTAACCTAGCTTCTCCCTCCAACGAGCTAGGTAGTCAGTGAAAGACTCGTTAAATTTCTGCTTGGTGTTCTGTAGGTCTCTCAGCGACACTTCCAGCTGGACATTAAGGCCATACTGCTTCATAAATGCAGCGTATAACTCATTCCAATCTGATTGGACATGTGGATCCAGGGCATAGTACTACCAGATCGGTGCACCTTCCAGTGACATAGAAAACTGTTTAACAATCTGCGTGCTTGATAAGCCTGTAGCTTTCATGTACGTCGCATATTGTTTTAGGTGTAAATGTGGATCGACAGTTCCTGAGAATTTCTTCATGTTTGGGAATTTGAACTTCTGAGGTAGGGGATTATCCTCTTCACTTTGAGTCAGACTGGTGTAATCCATCGGAGTGGCCATGCCTTTCTTCTTCATCATTACTTGCATCTGAGTCACGACCTTGGTCAGATCTTTAGCCCAATCAGGTTGCTCTCTTTCCTCTGCTTGGCCCACATTCCTCCGACCTACTGGGTCAGCTAAAACTGTAACCTCATCCTCCTCTCTTGCTCTCATCGGGATTTCAGCATCCAGATCAATCGGAGTAGGTGGTTATGCTGGATGTGCGGTTGTTTTTCTTTGATCAGCTTGGTCATCTCCCCCATCATCTCTCTCATCATAGCCCGGTTTTGAGCAGCCATTTCTTTCTTCAACTGTGTAACCACCTCATCCTTTAACTGTGCTTTAAAAGCTTTAGGATAAAAGCTACCCGCCATTACTGATTCTGAACTTTTAACTAGACGACCGGAAGTAGAACGAGTCCAGACGGATGAGCTTGAAGGATCTATAGCTGCAAGATCATGGGTCAGAATCATGCATGACGTGTATGCATGATATGCAGGCTGGTCTCATTACTGAAAGCAAAAAGGAAACAGAAACATCTAATTCACATGTAGCATAGACAAATACAGATAGAATGATAAAAGAGCGATGACCTCCACCCTTATTCCTCCCTCACATGTATTCACTGGCGAGTATCTTGTCCTAGGATTTTTAGCCTGGTTTCGAACATTAACAGGGGACATTGAAATTGACGTATGCAAGAAACTCTCGAGACGAGGAAAACAAGTAGCAATTCTTTGGAATAATGCCAAAGTCCATTTCTATGGGCCATATGGGCATGAAAGGCCCAACTTGGCTATTTGGAATGATCCATTTGTAAAATGGGCTTGAGCTTTATTGCAAGGATTGCTATATAGCATAAAACATATGCATTCGGGAAAAAATCTTAGTGGAAGTTGCTAAGTCACTATATGAGCTTAAGTCATAGGGTGTTAGGCTTCGGCTCTCACAACTATATACATCCATATATGTCTCCCCACTCAAGGGTCCAAACAACGTGGACTGTACATGTCGTGAGTGGTAACAGGCGATATTCCACCACCAGGTTTGAGTGAAACACAGGTAGCGAAGTATGGACCATTACTGGCTAAATAGGGATCGAAGTGCTCATTGTGTGTAAAGCGTGTAGTGAATGCAATAGGAATGCAAAAGGAATTAAGGAATAATAAAAAATGATAAATCACAAACAATGGAATCAGTTTCTCTATCCCTAATGGAGTCGCCACTATAGGCGGTGTGGTTTAGTGCACGCCCAAGTGTTGGCGACCATGACACTATGTGGGCTCAAGGCCCACTAGGAAATACGAAATAGGTCTAAGCCTAGTCGGAGATGGAGTCGCCACCCGGATGAAAATCGGGATACACTTGTACGATAATTGGATTCCACGGAGGCTCCCAAAAGCCGTCATCAAAGAACGGGTTCGGAAACTGGGTATAAGCGTTTGAATGCTCACCCGACCTTGCGGTCGGCCTTCATTTATATTCGTGATTTATTACCCTTAATTATTCGATTATTCCTTTATTAACATCCGAATATTGATTACCTTCAAGCAACAGATCAAATTTTACATTAAGTTTAAGTTTGCACATTAATCTTATTTCATGCATTTATGTCTTGACAATTAACAAGAATCATAGTTTACAATCATTCATTCCGAATACATGGGGAGAAGGATTAGGGATTACAACGACTTTGCTTCAAATAAACAATAAATAAACTGAAAATAAAAAATAATATACAGATAATATATAGAAAATAAACCAGAAATATACAGAAGGTAAACCGCCGCAAAACCTCTCAAGAACTACTTAATACAAATACACATTTAATGGTTCACAACCATTCTTAAGAATTCCTGCAGAACAAATGGTCACCCTTTCCCATAAATTGGGAATTTGGTTGATTAGCTCAAATTCAATAAGATACTAATCACAACTCAAGTATAGACAGATTTACAAGTAAACATAACACTTTCACTAAGATGATGCAACATTAGTGTAACTATGCACAGGAGAGCAACATAACCACATGAATTATAAATTAAAAGCACATAAAAGCCATGTAAAAAGGGAAACAGGGCGTCGTTCGCCCTGTTGAAGTGGCGATCGTCGCCTGGCCTTCTGGCCAAGTGGCGATCGCCTGGCCTTCTGGCCAAGTGGCGATCACTTGGCCTTCTGGCCAAGTGGCGATCGCCTACTAATTAAGAGGCGACTGCCTCTTAAGGAGGTGGTCGCCTCCTCAACAGGTCAAGAAAAGACTCTTTACACAATAAAGATGCTTCTACCCTAAGTAAGCTATTCATGCATAAACCAGGACTAAGAACTACCTTAAGAATTCAATATATCACATCAACATTATGGAATTTCACATAATATCTATGTTTAAAACATAAACAAACAAGAAACTAAGGAAATAAGCAAACATAACTCGAAACTCTAAAACAAGAAGAACAAGTAAGAGTAGTTACTGAAATAGGAGCTTTTCCAAAGTAGTTTTCCCTCAGAGATTGATTGGTGAGCTTGATCTACACTCACATGCAAGAAAGAGCCTTCTTCCTCCTTAAGAAATGGACTCTCTAAGCTTGTTCTTCTCTTTTCTCTTTTATAAACATTTTTTCTTCTTCCTTTCAGAGCTCTCCCCTCTGTTTTCTTCTTTTCCCCTTGCTAATGGTTGCTAATTTCTTGTTCTCTCTCTTCTCTCCCTTTTTAATCCCCCTAGGTCACCTAACCTCTCCCATCACCTCCCCACCTTTTTCCCTTCCCTAAGTCCCCTCTAATCCACTCATTTTCTCTCAAAAACTGTAATTTTGCGTGCTGGAGCAGAGGGTGAGGCGTGGGCCCACCATTTCTACTATTTGCATACATGCAGCATGCAAGTGGCCGCCGAAGTGGCAATCGCCTCCTCGTGGAGGCGATCGTCACTTGTCAAGGAGGCGGTCGCCTCCTTACTAGGAGGCGACGCCTCCTGGACCTAGGCCAACAATAGGTCAAATGGGTCAGGGTGCTGGTTTGGGCCTGGACAGGTTGGGCTTCCTAAGTCCACTTTCAAAGAGTTTCCAGCTTCTTTCTCGCATTCAATTTCTCGTTCTCATCATCGGGTTTTGTTGCGGCCCGGCCAAACTGAAAATCCACGGTCCGTCCCCTATCGCGGGCCGACCGAACCGGGTGTCTACAATTTTTTTTCTTTAATTATAATAAATAAACTTTTACTTGTATTTTTATTTTAGTAAAATTTTATTTTTCTTTTCACTCTTTCAGGTAAATTTAAAAATAAATTTAATCTTTTATTTTATTTTTATCTTTCAAAAAATTTAGTTTAATTATTTTATTTTATTTTAGTAATATTCAATATATTTTTCTTTCAAATTTAATATATACATATATAAGTGAAAAATAATTTTTTACATTAAGAAATAAAAAATGAATCTAATATAAAAAAAAAGACATTTAAGTTTGTTTACTGTTTAAAATAAGAAACTGTTTAAAATAAGAAATGTAAATACTTTAACATGTAAAACCTGCTAAAAATACAATTTTAGAAATTTTTTGCAGTTTCAGACACCTAATTGTTAAAAAAAGAAAAAATTCGAACACAAATTAGCAAAAGTGAAAAAATTTGAACACCATTTATGTAATTTTCCTTTTTAAATGGTTACCTTTTATAAACAACTTCCATTAATTCAAATATAAATAATTATTTTTATTCATTTAAATATTATTATTTAATTACTCTTAACCATTTAAATTAAACTGATAGCTATTCTTTTTATATATTATATTCTGCCCTTCATACTTTTTTTAGTTAATTTTTTATTTCTTTCATATTTTGTTAATTAACTTTTTTGAACAATTTTTTTTAAAAGCAAAATAATTGTATTGATTCAAACTAGCAATATATCGATAAAAACACAGATACAAATTCACTAAAAATCATAGAGGATGAAACAGCACGCAGGTTAATAGCATAATAAATCGGCTTAAAGCCTACAAATTTGATAATACTATAGTGACTAGAATACTTATAACTCCATTTCTGCAACATACTAACGGCTGTAATTTGATTTGTTATCTTTGTCTGATCGAATATGTTTTGCCGGTCAGAATCGCCCACACACAAATAAAAAGTCGCAACAAAACAACGAAAGACAAAACGTCGTAATAAGACGACAAAAAACCAAACATCGCAATAAGATGACGAAATCACGAAAAATAAAATAACACCCAAATCTATGTAGAATAACCACTTATTTAAAAAAATAAATTGACAAAAAGAGGTGTAGAGGGGTGATTTCAGGTCAAAAATGGCCAAAAATCACCCCTTCTTACTTAAGGAAGATGAGTGGCGAGAAAGAAAAAAAAAAAAAAAGAATGTTGAGAGAAAAGAAGGTTAGGGTTATATATATATATATATATATATATATGGATTTATTGAAAAATTACTAGAAATATATTATTATATAATTTTATTGCATTTAATTATACTATTTTTAATA
>CATIWK010456662.1:0-32682 GCA_949634005.1 Mallotus japonicus
TCAGAAAATAACTAACAAATAAATTAATTAACAATTAAGCTAATAAACATTAAATTAAAATCAATTTACACAATTAATTACAAAAATAAAGTTTCATAAATTAACTTCAAAAATCAAATAAATTCAGAAAAAATATAAAAAACCATGTATATACAAAGCTTTTAAACTTCTAAACACTAATCTAACTACAATTTAACACAAACTTAACTAATCTAATACAAATCACAAAATACCCAATTTTAACCTAGAATTAAAATCATCAAATTGAAAGACTTAAAGAAGAACTCACCTAAAATCGATTTGAGATTAAGGATGTCCAAATGATTAGCTTCACTTTAAGCCCAAAGTCGCTGGAAATGGACGTCAAAGCACGATTCCGACGGAGAAGAAGGAGGCTGTCAGAAGGAGGAAAATGTGCCGGGAAAGGAAGAAGAGGATGCAGCGATTGGTAGAGGGTGGGCGACGCGAAGAAGGGCTGTCCGGCGAGTTCTGGGGCGGCAGAAATGGTGGACGGCGTGAGGAAGAAGAAGAAGAAGAAGAAGAAAAAGAAAAAGAAAAAGAAGAAAAAGAAAAGGGGTCGGGGAGAGAGAAAAGGGCTGCTATGTATATTATTTTTTTTTATAATAATACTAATAACTTAAATTCTCAACCACACATCTTATAATATATATATATATATATATATATATATATATATCATACACACACACTTTAATGAATATATATATGTATTTATATAAAATACCAAAATAACAAAGTGTATTAAAATACACTAATTTAATAACATTTAAATATCCGAAATAATATTTAATATAAATATTCAAAGTAAATTTCACTAAATAATATTAATTAAAATAATAAATCTTTTATTAACACTGCAAATCTCACGATTTGATTTTATAAATTTAAAATAAAGTTCAGGGTATCACAATTTTAAGGTATAAAAGTGCATATGTGTATGCCTCTTAGTATCATTCATGAATGCATGATGTGGTTAGGATTTCATTGCCCTTGCTTTGAAACCTTAAGCCTTGAAAATATTAGCCTTTAGAGGCTTTCTCTTGGCACTTGGATTCATAAGAATCTTGGACTTTGAATCTTGAGCTTTAGAGCTCTCACAAGAAATGAGGGATAAAGTAAGAGTAGCCTTGAAAAATTTAAGGAGACTTAATGATGTAGAGACTCCATTAATATAACCAAGTTCAAAATTTCTCAAAAATCGCTCATCCACAATCTACGCAACTCGTTGTTCCATTTCACGACCACAGATGTCATTGATGTGTTATTGTCTCCTCAACGACATGATTAATCAAAGAACAAATTCAACTCTGATACCAACTGATTCAGTGGAAGCGTTAATGAAATAAAATAAAACAAAAGGATAAAAGGGATAAATATTATATTCTGTTGATTTGCGTATAGATATCGAAAAACAGTCTTCTACAATTTGTTGATTCACAAAGAATACTAGAAAATAGGGTTCAAATATTCGTTAATTCCAAAGAATACCGAAAATTTGGAGAATACGAGAATTATCTCTGAGATAATTTTATTGAAGCAAAAACTTATTATTACAACCTTATGATTTAGGTATTTATAGAGGAACACAAGTCTATTAATCTCCATTTAATTATGAAATAAGACAAACCTAACTAGAAAAGGTAAAAGAAATCTCCACTAATGTAGGAAAAGTCAATTCCTATCCAAAATAATAATAATATTAAAAAATTATATCTTCTATCTATTGTTCTTCAAACTTATTCCAAGAACTTCGAAACTTATTGCTCTGCATTATATATACACACACACATACATTTAGTATTGTAAATCTATTAGAAATAGATGATTGACATCTTAATTATATATAAAAAATAAAAATGTTAAAAATATTTAATAAGTTTAATTGAATTATGTTAGTAATTGTATGGACTTAACTGTTAGTAATAAATATTATAAGAATTAAATAAAAACATTAAAATTATAGGGATTAATATGGATATTTTTAACCGTTAATTTTAAATATAAAGATTTGGGGGTTGTTTGCCTCATGAAAATAAGGATGAGAATTGAAATCAAAATTAGCGATTCCAATTCCTAGTATTTGGTTTATTAAAATTTTGTACAAAAATGGAAATGGATCTCCTCATCAATGAGAATCATTCATTCCATTTGTACCGATAAAGAATGATTTTTCATTTCCATAAAATCAAGTTAAATTAATTATAAATTAGTCAAAATTTTAAATATTGTCATGTATTATTAAACTTTATGAAATATAATATTTTTTTAAGTAATAAAATAAAATATATAAATTTATAATAATAATTATTTAATATTTTTTTATATAATATTTTCATATATAAATAAGATTGATTTTGATTTCGATTCTCTTATAAATCAAATACTTTGTTAAAATTTGCATTTCATTTTCAATTTTCTTTCATTTCGATTCTTATTCCTATTTCAATTTCCGAGTATGAACCAATCGATATCTTAATGTGTCCGAAATTAATGAAAAATTTAATAAAAGGTGTAATGCGACAATATTGAAAGTACGAGGAGTGAAGATACGTTTTGCCTGATATTTTATAACGGACGCGAAGACTGTTTTAGGAATTTGAAAAGATAAAAAAGGAATATAATGACGTTAGTAGGGGTATAAATGGAAAAGAAAAAAATAACGCCTCTTTGTATGGTTTTCTTCCATCCAAGCGAGGCGCTGCGTACTGATCAATACAAAAAACCCTAATCATCTCATCTCTGTACATTCTAACCCTAATTTCATTACGCAGGGCTCTCTCTTTGTCTTCCTGCCTCATTAAAATAAGGTATGTTTCTTCTTCTTCTTCCTCCTTTTGTATCCACAACGTCGAATTTGTGAGTTTGATTTTGATTTTTTTTAACGCAGATACGCTTTATAGTTCTGTGTTTGTTGCTTGGTTCGTCTCATATTTCTTGTAATCATGGCGACTAGTGAGTGCCCTTTACTCTGTTTCTTATAAATTTTATATCTTTACTCTTTATATTATCGATGATAAATAGAATCGCGTATGAGTTTGCTTTAATTAATTGCTTCTTTTGTGTGTGTGTGTGTTTGTGTATGTGTTTAGGGCTTATGTTTGAGAACTCATGTGAGGTTGGAGTATTTTCTAAGCTCACTAATGCATACTGTTTGGTTGCTATTGGTGGCTCTGAAAGCTTCTACAGGTTTCTTTCTTTCTCTATTTGTTGTTTACTCAATTTCATTTTATGATCGTTTTTTTTTTTTTATTTCAAGCTTTTTGAATGTTTAACGGTTTCTTTATATGTGTTTGTATGTATGTAGTGTGTTTGAGTCTGAGCTAGCGGATGTTATCCCTGTGGTTAAAACTTCCATTGGTGGTACTAGGATTATTGGCCGTCTTTGTGCTGGTGTGTTTTGTACCATGTTTCTCTTCTTGCATATAACCTCTGCAAATTTAGTTCCATTTGAAAGAATTTTTAATTTGTGATGTTCCTTCACTCTCCCACTGTAGGAAACAAAAATGGGCTTCTCTTGCCCCACACCACTACTGATCAAGGTGAGTATTTTCATTTTTTGTGGTATTATTTGACTTTGTCACTAATTCTAGTGTTATTCTCATTTTGTTCAAAGAAAATATAGTTCATATTCTTTAATTATGGAGTTCAATGCCATTTCCCAACCCCTGCACTGAATTTTGTTCGTCTTCATCTCTTACTTTGGATTTCTTTGGATGATGATGCTTAGGATGTATTATGGGATACTAATTGTTGTCCAATTAACGGATATTGAGGATTTTTTATTTCTGATTTCATAGTTGTTCATGATTTTATTGTTCTTTTATCTTTTTTTTTTCCTGAAATTATTACCAATTTTATTTAGCACGAATTATTTGAAATTTGAAATGATGACATGTCATGATTGCTTTTCTTTTCTTAACCCAAAAGATGTGAGAACTGTTAATCATTAAAAATTGAAGGTGTTATGGCTTGTATTGACTTGAGTAATTCATGGTTTTGATTTTTTTTTTTTTAGAATTTTAATTGTGCGCAAAACTGCACTATCTATGAGTTTCTTGCTCAGGTCCTTCAAAGGAACATGCTAGTTTGCCATGGTCCCTATTTCATGGATCATGATAATTCTATAGATTTACTAATCTGGATTTTTGCTCCATTTTTATGAATCAAATGTTTATGTTTGACCATCTTGTGTTCTTGTCATTGTTGACCGTATGGTTTTTGTTCTTGGTATTGAAGAACTTCAGCACTTGAGAAACAGTCTACCTGATAGTGTTGTGGTTCAGCGCACTGATGAGAGGTTATCTGCCTTGGGAAATTGTATAGCCTGCAATGATCATGTTGCTCTTACACACACAGATCTTGACAAGGTATAGACCTGTTCTGTTCCCTTTCATTGTCTCTCCAGTGTTTATGTTTCTCACGGCAGTGAGTTTTGTTTAGTTTCCATGTAGTTGCATGCATGTCACTGAATTTTCTCCTTAAGTTTTCCACCCTACTAATGATTTTTAAGTTACTTTAGTTATTATGTTCTTTTTGTAACAGAAATAGTTTAGCTTAAAAATGAGCATATCTATGTTTTGACTTAAATTGTGCATCCCTAGCTACACCTTGTGAAATAGGATTGATGAATTTAGTTTTTGTATGATTACCAACAAGCAAGTATGAAGAGAAGGAATTTTCTATCTTCTGTTTATGGCAAAATGAGATGGGAATGAATGTCCTGTTCACATTGCTGAAATAAAATGTAGGAAAATCAGCACACATTATCATTTGTTGGTTCAATATATTTAAATGTTCTCTGGATGTTGATGCATGTTTTATGTCCTTTTGAGCAGGAAACAGAGGAAATGATTGCAGATGTTCTTGGTGTAGAAGTTTTTAGGCAGACAATTGCTGGTAATATTCTGGTGGGCAGCTACTGTGCCTTCTCGAATAGAGGTGGTTTGGTAAGAATTGGTTGCTTTTGTTAGCACTTAGCAGATGATTAGTGACATGTCTACTTGCAAATGACCAAGAGTGCTTATTATTGTCTTATCTAATATTTTGTTATTTTATGACTTTGTGCTGGAGCAGGTTCATCCTCATACATCTATTGAGGATTTGGATGAACTTTCAACCCTCCTTCAGGTGCCTTTAGTGGCTGGGACTGTAAATCGTGGCAGTGAAGTGATAGCTGCTGGCATGACTGTGAATGACTGGACTGCATTTTGTGGGTCGGATACTACAGCTACTGAACTGTCTGTCATTGAGAGTGTTTTCAAGCTCAGGGAAGCTCAGCCTAGTGCCATAGTTGATGAAATGAGAAAATCATTGATTGACAGTTACGTTTAAGTTGCTAATGTTGGTTATAGTGCAAGCTGTTAATCCCGATTTTAATGTGTAAAGAATGAGCAGCATTCTTCTATGTATGTTTATGCTCAAGGATAACATGTTTTGTGACCTAAACAGAGGGTATAAAGTTTGAGAATTCTATCTTTTTCATTGGTTTTGTAATAGGTATTCAATGCCAATTGCTTTTAATAGGATTTAACGGATGAGAAGCACAGATTCACAGGTCTTGCCATGGCCCTGATACTTATTGCCAACTGTAGAGAGTGAAATATTGAAAGCTGACACCAAGTGCTAATTGTTTTGGGGATCTGAGCATCGTCATAAACATGGTGGTAACCTTTTGAACCTCCATTGTTACAACCATAAGCGTTTTTTATATTCACAGTTACTGTGATAGCGAGATGATTCTTATGTGAATGTAGCGGATTTTTTTGTCATACGTGAAAGCTGTTGGCAGATTGAAAACTCCTGGCCGTTGGTAATAATTTACTTACAAAAGCCGTCACTCGTGCCAATACGTGCGCTCCTTCCTACCATTGATGTTTCATAATTATAATAGGAAAGATAAAAGTTAAGGCTAGCTGTTGCCAGTTTCAAGCACTGTTAATATCCTCCTATGTAGCAATTCCTTTACAATGTATTCTGAGTTCAAATAGCCAATACCAGACATATTTGGCTTGATTCTAACCTATTTTCACACCCAAGCAATTTAGCTTTGATATAAAATCCAGACACGAAAGGTTGTAAAAAAGAAGATGGTGGCAACAAAATTTTCCAGCATCGGGTTACTTTTCTTTATTAAATCATTTGTCTTCCAGACCCTGTTTGCAGTTGTATCACGTATAAGACAGCCCTTGATCACTAGAGGTGCATAAACATGGAACCAAAATATTCAACTTTCTTTGTACATGAATACACAACTGAAAGAACGCTTCATATGCTAGGTTTTCAACAGAGATAATAATTATAAATGCTTGAATTTTTGTGGGTGCTCTACACTCGGCAAAAAACCATTTTCCTGAATGGAATATGATGATGGTAGGGCACAAAAAACCTACCATCCAAAATGACCCGAATTCATTCTGTAAATGGCAAAAAGAAACTATGTTCCTCTCCTTCATTTCTTGGATAGGAAATGGCATACAGCTAGTAGTTGCTTATTCATAACTATATTAGCTGCATATATCATATCCATGAACTTAATTTGCTCCATCTATTTCTACTTCAGTTCTAACTTCTCCGCTAGCAGGCCTGTAAGATTCCAAACAACAATAAAACTTATTATTTTACAAGAATGAAACAATAGTTATGAATAAGATTAAGCTATCTTTGTATTGTTTTTATTGATATGAATAATTTTGTCGGCTCACCTTGCCAGATGGCAAATGGATTTCAAGCACTTCAACTTCACGCAAACATATAAATGAGCATTAATGCAAATCCTAACTCTATTTACCATGGGTGTTCTGATATATCTATGTTTAAGAAGTGTGTGTCAATTGATTAAATGCCTATCCTCAGAAAAATTATTCCTACAGTTTGAAGATAATGCTAACAGAATGCAGATCTATACATGTGGCCGATGCACACTGATTAGCTTATATGACAATATTAACAAAAGTTGACACCTCAAATAAAAAAGGCAGACAGAAAAACTTGATAAGCAATGCATCATTGTGAAGTTCCATGCAAGAAAACAATCATTGGGATGCAAATTATCCATTAAAGGTATGTCTAATCCTGCTGTTTCTGCCCTTTCTCAGTAAATGTTAGGTCCTAAACCAAAACGTAATCTTGGGCAAGGTTGCACATCCAAGTCTAGGGCACAGCAGCGATCAACATTGGTTGTAATGCTTTCCTTCTGAATGTATGAATAATTTTTCCAATATAGCCACTGTTTTGTGCATCTCATACTTCTTTTGACAAGAAATACAAGTATTTGTATTTCAATGACCTAGTTTTATCGAAGTTCACATCAAAGCATTTGCAAGACAATGGGAATAAAAAATATGACAAAGTAAACATGCTTGCTTATATAAAGTGGTAAAAACTATACACAGTTGTGTTTTTAATGAAATTGTTACTTATTTTTTCTTTCTTTGTATAGAAAGACAAAGACAAGAAAACAAATTGCAATTTCCTTTGCAGTAGGAAGAACCAACTTAAGTGTTTCACTTCACTACCTTCCAAAAAAGAAAAACTTTAAAGGCTCTATTAATTGGTGATACGGTGATCACTGATCAGTTCAAAATGTCATAGTTCATTCTTTTGGTCCCTTTCATCCTCATTTCAGTTATAACTGTCGTATGAAGTGAACACATCAGTCTAATATAGGTTCAATAAAGCTTAATTATTGTTTAAAGGGAAATTGATTGTATTGGAAGTTTCTCATACATTATATCTTAAATGATCTAACAAGCAGTAACTGCTCAATTGTTTTGTCTTCATTATCATCATTACATTAAAAGAGACAACCAACCTTATAATGGGCATTAAAGAGACAATAAAAGAACAAAGCTTAGAAAAATGTACACTTACAGTCCGCTTAAAACTTTGATAGTGTCATAGAATAACCACTGCAAGGTCACAGAAGGTCCAACGAGCATTATTCTGATAGGGAGGCTTCTAGTAAATAACTTGGGAAACCCAATTTTCTTAATGGCCTGTTTATGCGAAAGAGAAAAGGTATATAAGCAGATTTTTCTTACAACAAAGGAAAGTATTGTAAAAGAAATAATAATAATAATAAAAGATGATACCAGTATGAGACTATCAGCTTTTCTATTATAAAGGCAAGAAACGATGTTGTCAGCAGGATTAGAAACAAAGCTACCGACCAAACCAGCAGCATAACCAGCCAAACAAGTCACCCCAAGCTGTTGAACTTTTGAGCAGTCTTCCTTTCTTCTTTTAATGACAGTACGGTATAGAAGATCTGCAGAATTCTCGAATGTAGAGAACATAACCATAGAGACTGCAAAGAAAATAGTCGAGAAAATTGAGTGCAAGTGCAACTGAGGAATGTAACTACTGTAAAGAATAGAGTGAGTGTGTTTTATCGAAGAAGTGTCAGTCATCCAGGGTGCAATTTTGCAGAGGCAGGAAGTAATCATACATGTGCAACCATTACATGCAAGTGTAGTTACAACATCATAAACATTTAATTTAAATGCAAGTCAGAATTCTTCCTCGCATGATTTACATATATACCACCCAAATAAAAGAATGCTAGATAACTAAAGGTTAAGGATTGTGCAATTACATGGAAGGTTTCGACCCAAAAGTGGAACAAGCCCTCTGTAAAAGCTGCAACAAACAATAATAAGTAATGACTTTTTCAGAGGGAGAACACAGGAGAAAAAAAAAAATGCACACATATATTCATGGACACATACAGAGTATGTAGACCTAGTAAAAGAATGGAGATTGATTTTGGGTAATGAAAGATTTACCCAATAAACCCTTCTGATGCATAAAGCCTTGGAAATCCATCAACCAATCCCTTAGCAAAGCGGGGCTGTGCTTGGACCCTAACCTTAATGGCTTCAAAAGGACAGAGAGCCAGGTTGGCAAACATTTCAGCTGAAGCACTACTCATGAAGAAGACCAAATTCCTGTTGTGATCATCCAATACATTAGAGTAAATGCTCTTGAAGTATTCATACAAACCAAATCTACAGCCACCTTGAGCACCATATCCAATGAACTTCCCTGCCCAACCCCTCCAAAAAGCAGAAGGGCCTTGCTCTCTCAATAGAGTTGTGAAACATGAGTAAATGCTACTATACTTGACAGGGTTCACCTACAATGAAGTTAATACACAAAGATTCATTTGTTTTTAATTGTACAGAAAATGAGCATAAATGTTTGATAAAAGTCCTGAATGAAAAGTAAAGAAAACAACCCAGAGAGCAATGAAAAGAAGAAGAACCTGCATGTTGACTTTTAAGACATCAAGAGGAGTCAGGGCGAGATGGGTAGTGCCAGCACTGAGCACTCCACCAACAGCACAAATACTATAATAATATCCAGCAGCTACACTGTAATTGCAGTCTTCCTTTATTCTCAGCGGCTGTCCCAGTGTAACCATGGCTACTATGATCTTCTAGAATGCTCAATCGGTGCCTGGTTTTGTGAAGAGAAGAAGAATAAAGAAGAATACTCATATGCTATTTCACCACTCATGACGCTATTTCCACCAATATTGTGCTCAATCTCAGTACAGAGGCTGCTCCCAAGTTGTAGGAGAATCCTTAAACTAAACTCCTTTTGTTTGAAGACTAATGGAAAAGTCGTACTTTTCTTGTTTGTGGCTGGGACACATACGAACAAGACTCGGTCCCATTTCAGACACGTAGCCTTTTTATGTTCTTCCCATATTTTTTGTTAGGCTACTTTTTACAAGTTGTGGTCCTTAACAAGCCAAAATTTAGTCCTTCGAATAAGAATAAGTATTTTTCCTTCTAGCAATGTGGCTTATTAGGAGCTCATGGGGTCACCAACTCACCGTCGGCTGTTATTATTATTATTTTTAATTTAGTTATTGATGTACCGCATAATAAAAGATAGTTCTCAATTTTTAAATTGATACTGAAGATGTCGTTGAAAAGAAGTTACCGTACAGAAAGAGGTATTTGATTCTAATTATCATTTGGGATATCATAAATGCGGATTTCAAAGATTTAATCTTTAATTGGTATATATATATATATATATATATATATAAAAGCTAAATAAACTAGCACGTTAAAACTAGCAATTGGCGTGATGTAATTTGATTTGTCAATAAATTGAATTTATCAGAATATTTTCGTGAAAAATACTCATTTGTGATATTTTCAAAAAAAAATGATATTTTTAAGTTTAATTGTGATATTTTATGAAATTAAATTACGATATTTTGAAAACGAATGTGTAATTTCAGAAAAAAAAAAGATAAAAATACAAAGAATAATTATTATTATTACAAGAATGAGACTTAACAACAAGAAGAATATGAAGAACATAAAAGGTGAAGATAAATTGATCAGAGTGATTGAAATACAATAAAATTCGGTTGAATCAATAAATATCATGCTAAATGGGTTCATTTCCATTTTGTTTTAGTTGAGACTTTATCAAGTAGTACTAATAGATGTTGTTGAAATAATAATAATAATAATAATTATTATTATTATTATCATTATTATGTATAGATTTTTTTTGAAATTATAAATTAACCAACATTTTCAAATTAAGAAGTAACTAATTTTAGTTTGTATGGAACTTAAGGTAAATTTAATTGTTTTGGAATAATTTATAATTAAAATAATTTTTTTTAAGAAAAAAAAAGAATAGTACATGTGATGAGTACAATTGATAAATTTTTCAATCGGTCATAGCTAATAATTATATTTAGTGTTGTGGTGGATCAGATGCACATGACATATGCATGCAAAATATGTAGTGGTGTTTCTTGGTATTTAGAAAAATGACATGTTTTTTTCTTCTTTCATAAATTTTTGTTCCTTATTTACATGTTTATTTATTAATAAATGTTTGCATAGGTGTTTAGGCCAAAAAAAAAAATAGAGAAATTAACTACAACATATTCGCTTTAAAAAAATTTCAGATGATCTAGCGTAAAAATTTTTAAATTTTACTAAAATTTCTAAATTATTGTTCCCTCTTAAAAATTAAAAATATTTATTGAGAAATAGTCAATGTCAAAAAAGAATCCCAATGAATAACAAACATCAAATAAACTTTTATTAATACTCAATGGTACAACTATAAAAAAAAAAAAAAAACTCATGATACAAATTATTTAAACTTTACAATAAATAGAATTGCAAAGTAAAAATAATAAGTGGTTATTTATAAAAAATAATTTTCAATAAATATCTCTCATTATTTATGTATTACTATTTCTATAGCATATTTTAATTTTCATTGAATGATTTTTTATATTTAATAATGTATACATCTATATCAATCTTTTTTTTAATATTTCAAACATTATATATAATCCTATTGTATAATTTTTTTTATTGGTCATATCAAAAATGACATCCCAACTAAACGAAATAATTAAGAAAAAATTATATTAGAAAATAACTATATTCTGTAAATAATTAAATTAATTATATCAAATAAATATAGCTCTAAAAGTAGAGTAGACATAAAAAAAAATAAAGTTATGGCATGGTTTATATGTTAATAAGTATAAAAAACCATGTAAAAAATATTATATATAAATAATTTTTCCTTTCAAAAAATTAAAAACAAAATAATTTTACGTACAAAAAAAATTATAATTTAACAAAAGTTATTCAATAACCATTTAATTATAAAAAAATAGCTTACTCAACTAAATTTTATATTACTCATAAAAAAAATATAAAACAACACGTCGCAACAATAAAATGTAAAATTTTTTGAAATTTAACAAGTGTCATTTAGTATTCATATAAAAATAAAAGAACAACTTACTCAGCAAAATATTATATTGCTCATAAAAAAATATAAAACAACGTGTCACAACAATAAAATGTAAAAAAATAACAAAACGACAAGTGTCCTCTATATAAATTTTTTACGCACATGCAAGTTTGTTTGTAACACTTATTATATATAGAGAAATTCATATGCAATAACAACTTACTTTCTTTCCGTTTTTTTTTCATCAAATATAATATTGATATGTTTAATAAGAACTCCGATAAGAACACATATATCTACACAATGAGCTCATATGACTAGTCTAATGAATGAGCTAGCAACTATGAGAATAGCGGATACCGACAACATTAACAATCATGTAATTTGAGTTAGCAATCAATTGCAAGAAATCATTTTTAGTAGGAATATATTGAGCGAAGAAGCTAAGTGCTCTGTTTTATGATCAACTTTATGACCAGATCAAGTGTTTATGTTTGATGCTATTCGATTTTACAATCCACAGGCAAATTATGTCAAAGCTCTCATAATTTTTCTTCGACAGTATGAAATGTATCGTATTGTTGAAGAAAACCGAAGACAACACAAAGGAAATTCTAATCCTGATATATACGATATTGCCTTAAGAATGTCTACAACAATTCCTGTAATAGTACAAAATTCAATTCCATGGCTTTGACATTTTATATTTTAAAATATGTAATAATAATATCCTATGTAATATATGTACAATTAATAAATATAATTTTCTAATTTAGAATATTTTTTTAATGTCATCATAATAATATTCATATATATTTTGTATTATTATTATTATCTTTGTATGATATGTATTGAAAATAAATTTTTCATGCATTAAAACTTATTTTTATTATGATCAACAATAATTAATCTATCTTTAAAAAATAATGTATAATATTTTATAAATAAATTAAATTATATATAAAATTTTGAAAATTTTATATTTACATAAAAAAAATAATTATTTATCTTTTTAAAATTTTATTCAGCTTAAAATTAAAATACCGCAATATTGCGTGGTTGTTATGCGCAAATTATATTATGGACTCCTGTCTATATTGCAATATGGACCAGGTCCATCACACGTGTGTCTTTTTTTTTTTAACGCTTGCTTCATTCATTATTTTTATTTTAACGCTTCCTTCCTCCTCTGCAGCATCATCCTCTGTAGCATCATTGATATCGTTGCCATCACGTAGCTTCACCAACCTCGATCCGATTTTTTTTTTTTATTATTTCACCCCAATCTATCTATCTTTCTTTTTCTTTATCTGTGCTGCAAAAAACTAAAATTGGTTCTTGTTTTGCTTGCTTCTATTGCAGCTGTGAAACGACCATAAATAGGTTTTGCTTCCTTCTACAGGTTCTTCTGTTTGATTTGGCTTGAGGACTTGATCGTTACTTGAATTCACTCTATTTCTAAGATTACTTTTGCCAGATGATACTTCACTGCTAATGGAAGCATTTGAGAAGAGATTTTCTTGTAAAACAGTAGGTATAACAGAATCAGGCGTTGTAATTTGAGTTTGATTTTTCACAGTTGATTAGATATGGTACCATTTTTAGGCACTTGCTGTGTAGAAGAAGATGTGGTATTATTGGGAAGTAAATTATGGGAAGCATGAAGGAGGACTTAAAGTTGAGAAGAAAGAAGCATCGAATTACACAACTTCACTATCGAAGAAACAAAATAATGGGTCGAAAGAGAGCAATGGAATGGAGAGTCTAGTGAGGGACCTGGTGAACTGTGATTTGTTTGATGAAGAATGGGTGATGGGTGATTCATATCCACTTTACAAGCCTGGGTCATGTGCACTAATCGATGAGCAGTTCGATTGTATTCTTAATGGTAGACTTTCTTTCTTTGACAGTGGATGAGCTTGTTCTTGATATAAATTTTTCTTTCTTTGACAGTGGATGAGCTTGTTCATGTTAGATTCGAATCAATTACTCATATTAATGTCCAGATTTGATTTGATTTATGAGGACGTTAAGAACTGTGTGTTCAACTGGTTATATCTTTTTGGGTTCAGATTTGATTTGATCTGAAACTATATGTGCAGATCAATGAATTTGCAAGTAAAAATTAATGAATATTCAGGTGAAGTTTAATGAACTTTGCTTCAAATTCATTGATTTTCACTTATATATTTATTGAGGATAAATGAATTTATAGTTAAAGGTTAATGAACCTGCATAATTTTGATCAATTGACGTAAAAAAAAAAAAGAGTAATTTTTTTCTTGCACGTGTAATGACCCCTGGTCCATATTGCAATATGGACAGGGGTCCATGGTATAACAACTAGTTATTATGCTAGTTGATTTAAATCTTATAGGCAGCATATTTCATTTTATGCAATAAAATTGATACATAATTATATAAATAAAGTAAAATAATAAATTTTATTAAATATTAATAAATAAATTAAAATTTATTTTTTTATATTTTCCATATCAAATATAATACAAGAAAGTAAAATTGGATATAATATAATCAGCGATGTTGAACTAATAAAATCTATCCATCAATTTTGGTTAGAAAAGGGTATCTAGAACACTCCACATTGAAATTTAAGGATATTAGTAGGGGTGTGCATTCAGTCGGTTTAGAATTTTTACCAAATCAAATTAACTGAACTGAACCTAATTAGAATCAAATTGAACCAAATAAAAACAAAACAAAACTTTTTAAAATAAAAATCAAACCGACTGAAACAAACTAAATTTTTACAAATATTAATTATTTTATATTTTTATTAAATTATTATACTATTTAAAAAAAATAAAATTTCGATTTATTTGGTTATTTTAGTTAACCGAATTTTTAAGTATAAAACTGAATTAAACTGAACTAATTGTTCACTTCGATTGGGTTCAGTTCATAACAATAAAAAATTAGTAGTAAGTAAATTGAATTGAATCAAACTGAATCAGTTTAATTTTGGTTTAATTCGTTTGAAATCCCCCAATATTAGTGTACTTTCCTTAAAGTTTTTGGGCAAAATACTCTTAAAAGTAAGTTAAAATTTCAAATTTGAATCTCCACATTAAATATAAAAAATTTAAAATTTCAATATCTTGATTGTAGGAAACTTTTTAAATAAGCTAACTTTTCTCTCTTTTATTTACGGCTCTCATGTTTATTTACTTATATATCCCTTGTTACTTTCATATTTATTAAATTAGCTAAGGGTGAATTTGGTATTTTTATTTATTTTATGAAAATCCAATGTCAAAGTAGCTATAAGTAGGGGTGCATTTGGTCGGTTTTAGGCTTTTTTGATCGAACTAAATTAATCAAATCAAATCAGAATCAAGCCGAGTTGAACCAAACTAAACCAAAAAATTGAAATTTTTAAATAAAAATCGAACGAACCGAACCAAACCGAATTTTTACAAATATTAATTATTTTAACATTATTTATTAAATTATTATACTATTTAAAAAATTAAAAAATAACAAATAAATTTTGGTTTGTTCAGTTATTTTGGTTAACCAAAATTTTAAGTATAAAAAACGAACCGAATTTAGTTCAGTTCAGTTCATAAAAATTGAAAATAAAGAGTAATCAAAACAAATCAAACTAAGTCGGTTCGATTTATTGGGAATTCTTGCACACCCCTTGCTACAATTCCTAGTATAGAAAAATATACATCCAAACCCTTTGTGAATATAAAAGATTTATTTTTATTCACTTGAGTCTTCTCATGATCATATATAAATAAAAATAATTAAAAAATTATTCATATTCACCGTTATATATATTCAGTTCAACTTTGATTATTTTTATTTTATAAAATGAAAATCGAACGAAATCAAACTTAATTAGTCGGTTTTGGGTTTGGTTTTGCTCACTCCTATGTATAGTGACTTGGATATATTGTTAATCATTATTTAATATAATACAAGTTGTTGACTCTTTGCATGATAAATATATTGATCAATCTCAAATCAACCTTGATTTTGACCTTAACTTTCAATTTTAGTCCACTAGCTTGTGCATTTAAGTGTGCTTATAAGTTATATTAAAACTGTTATCAATTGGAGGAGTTGTGGAAGCAAAATGATGATCAAAACACTCAACAAGGGATGCTTATGAGTTTCCTCACAATCATGAGCATGCCCATGATCTTAATGGAGTAAAATGGGGCAAAAAACTCAAGTTTGTGAAAAGGCCAATACTCCTCATGATCTCGCTTACGATCATGAACAACACTTTCGCGATTGTGAGCATGACTCTCACAATTATAAGCAGGCAAGCTGATCAGGAACAAGTGGAATTTAAGTGGTGTTTTGGGGCAGTCTTCCTCATGAACTCTCTTCTGTAGCTCCTAACGGTTAGTTCGTACAAACTACAATTACATTTTTTGTTCCTCATGACTGTGACATGCATCATCACAATTCTAAGCATTTCAAATCTTGCAAAAAGTGAAAGAATGCATTAAATGAAGAAGGAGAAGGTGTGGTTATTTTAGCTTGACTCCAATAGGTAGAATTTGAGTCTCTAACTAGAAATACCTCCTCAAAACACATTGAAGAGGTTGGAAAGGTTGTTGGAAAGATTAAATGTAAAATTTATTACTTTGAAAACTTCTTCCTATCATTTTTCTTTGTATTCAATTATTGTAACCAAACTCTTGAAAAGAGTTAGGGAAGGGTAGAAATATGTTTCTCATTCTATTCATTATTGGAGCTAGAATAATGGAAAGTGAGGAACTATCACATTGTTGGGTTAGTGTTAAGCTCTTGCGAAAAACACTTGTTGTAAAAGATTATGAATGAGTCTTGAAAATGCAATTGGGAAGGTTTAAGTGTGAGCCTTAAAAACAATTGGGAATAGGTTAAATATAAGGTGAAAGGTTAATGTTGAGCTTAGAAAAACACTCTTTGTAAGGTTTAGTGTGAGCCATTGAGAACACCATCTTGTAATTAATCTTGGAAATAAGATTGGTGTGGGTGATTGAAAAATCCTAACTTTGGGATAAGTTAAGTAGGAGACGTAGGATTGTTGAGAATCCGAACTTCCCAAAGTCATTTGTATTCTTGTGCTTGATCTTGTCTTTGTTATATTTCTTACTCTTGTTCTTGTTCATATTTATTCTTCTTTAAATCACATTTTATTTTCTCTTTAATTTTTTAATTTTTCTTCTAAACCTCAATTAACCCTATTCACCCCTTCTAGGGCTCCCACAAAAGCATTACTAAATATGTGTCTTTGTTATTAGAGATATATGGAAGGGCACATACACTTTTAAGAACATATTATATTACTAATTAATTGCAACATATTTAGTGATTAACCTATATTTACATATTATTGATACCCTATATCCGTATCTAGGCCCAGAATGAAGGCTCGACACTCTAGTTGAAAATGTGCAAATAGAACTACAACCTATGAATGTTGTAATATGCATTTTTATTAGATTTTTATCAAATTTGATCATATACAAAGCAGTTCGTAGGACTGCAACTAATATAGTTCTCCAATTCAACAAATCATATGCATATAAGGAACAAATCATATAGTTCTCAAATTTGGCAAAGCTTTCCCACCTAAATCAATCCTCTTAGCACCGTAATTAAGCTTCAGCTTTGATGCTACACTGGGAATTGAAATTGAACCCTTCATTAACAACTATAGATTAAATTAACAAATCAGATGTTACAAAAAGTCCATTATAAACTAAACATGGATAAAAAGAAATGGTTCAAGACTTACATATGTTACCTTCAAATTCAATCCCACACATTTATTTTTTCTACATAAATTGAATAGAAGATAAATCAGGACAAGAAGAAGTAAATGAATGGAAAGAGAGAATTTGACGATAGTAAGTTTAGAAAGTGGAAACAAAGAAGAGAACAGAGAAGCTTCTGAAACAGAATGAAACTTGAAATTAACTAGCGGTTCAGCCAACCAAAGTGAATAAGTTGAATGATTAATGTGGAGAAGCGAAATAAAAGTATGACGCAAGAGGTTTAGGTTACCTGTACATCGACATGCAAAACCAAGCTACAGTAGCACCGAGAGTGTCTAGAACTGCTCACTCTGTTAGATTGCTTCAATCTATCTGAGGATTTGTGGGCTTAATATACAAATTTCCTTGTGCTGACTGATGATGTTGGGTGCGCTATTGTTTGGTTACCATAGTAAAAGTGAAAGAAGTATAAGCAGAGAAGACGATGATGATGGCGCTGCTAATGGCGGTGAGAATGACAATGATGGACGGAGGTGAGGTGATGGGCAGTGGCGAGACAAGTGCTACAAAGGGTAGGGGTAAGTGGTTAGCTGCTGAGTGCTGAAGAAGTGGAATGAGAATAGAAGGAATAGTTTAGATTTTAGGTTTATCAAAAGTACGTAATTTTGTAGTTATATATAAAAGTTTCTTATTTATAACATTAAAACTATATAGTTTTAATTTAGGACGAGTATACATGTCGTAACTCGTGACATGCACAGTACTGTCGCGAGTTGCGATGTTTCCAATTTTGCCCTTCAATTATTTTTTTTTGATTTTTTTTGAAAATTCAATTAATTTTTTTTTTCGAATCTAAAACCTAAATTGTACACGGGTGAACCCGTCGTGTAAGGATTTAAACACCCCGTAATTTGTAAATTTTTTTTTAAAATTTAAAACCTAAATTGAACATGGGTGAACCCGTCATTCAAGGATTTAAACACCCGTAATCTGTAAAAAAAAATGTTTTTGTATAATTTTTTTTTTTTGAATCCAAAACCTAATTGTACACGGGTGAATCTGTTGTGTAAGGATTTAAACACCGAAACTTGTAAATTTTTTTTTTAATAATCTAATAAAAAAAATTTGAACTAGGGGTAAAAAGGGAAATGTGTAGCGTCGCGAAGACGATGATGATGGCACTGTAGCGTCGCGACTCGCGACACAAATCATTTCCCTTTAATTTAAAACTACGTAATTTTACAATAAGATAATACAAATTAAATTATATTTATAATTTAAATTATATTAATTAATTAATTTAAATTTGCACATTAATATTTATAGTTAAATGTAAAATTACGTAGCATAAAAATTAAACTATGTAGTTTAGAGATTAAACTAACTTAAATTATAAATGTGTTATTTTTATTTCACTTAATTATTCTTATTTACTAAATATTTAATTAGTATTATTTAGTATTAACTCAAAATTTAGTAGTCTACTTATTACTGAAATTAAAATATAAAAACGTCATCCACGAGTAGTCTAAGTGGCAAAAGGTGTGGATATCTAGTTTGAGGAGAGCACGGTTCGAACCCCCCACCTTTTATGGTGTTAGGAATTAACCATTTGTACTAGCTCAAAAAAAATTAAAATATAAAAACTTTAGTTATAATATTTATTAACAATTTATATAATTTGTTTATTTCATTAACATTCTTATTATTAATGTTCTTATTGACATCTTTTAAATTATATGAAAATGAAAATACAAGAAAAATATGTAAATATTAAAATATAAGATAAACAAATAAATATATAAATTTAATAAAAAATTATTTATTACTATAATTAATAGTATAATTATAAATCATATTATTTAGATAAGAAAAAATTAAATTCATTTCAAATTTTTTTCCTTTTTTTTCCTGAAATATTATTAAAAATAAAAGATAAAAACAACAGTTCATACAACCTTTGAAAGGCAATAAAAGAAAAGACAACAAGGAAGTAATTCTAGCGAAAACGGTAAGTAGTGCTGCCCATTGCATCATTTTTCATTAATTCTTGGCATTCAACAGGGTATGTAGGCCACCATGTTTCAACTTGCAAACCGAGAGCCAAATTGGAAAGTTTATCTGCCACTTGGTTACCCTCTCTGTATATGTGACTGATATGAACCTGCATGCCACTTAACAAAACAAGACACTCCTCCCAAGCAAGACGAAGGGACCAAGGGACTGCTGCTGAACGACTTCTTAATAACCTAACTACATGCAAAGAATCACTTTTAATCCAAATAGGATGAGGCTGAAACAAATGAGCTTTACGAATTGCAATCATCATAGCAATCAGTTCTGCTTCCAAAGCATAGCGAACACCTAAAGGCGCAGCGAATGATGTTAGAGCGAAGCCACAACAGTCACGAATTACTCCACCCGCACCAGCAAGGCCTAGCGAGCCTCTAGCACCGCCATCAGCATTTAACTTCAGCCAACCATGAGGCGAGGGCAACCAGAAAATGGGAATAAAGACAGGCGCAGGCCTGGGGATACCCGGAATATGGAAACGAGAAAGAATAGACAAATCAGCAACAACATTATTCATAAAGCCACGTTTAAAGATTTCAACCTCCTTCACCGAGCGACAGATAAAATGAATTGCAGAGGATATAGGATGATACTCTGACTTAAAAATAATCTAATTTCGAGTCCAACATATGCTACAAATAGTCGCCAAAAAACCTGCTCTCCATAAGACACGAAGCTGAGGAGCTAGCTGAATATTCCATGCCGATTTGAACAGATTAAAGAAACCATGAGCAATATCAATTTTGCACCTGAAACATGCTGCATAAAGAAGACCATAGAGTTACTGCATATTGACATGTGGAAAAAATATGATCCATATTCTCCTCTTCTCGTGCACAAAAGGAACAGCGGGAAGCTAAGCTGAATCCTTTTTGTGCTAAAATATCCTCAGTTGGAAGCCAATTAAAAAGAGCTCGCCAAAGTAAGAAAGAACACAATGGGGATAGATAATGTCTCCGTAAATCCTTTCCCCAATCAACTTTTAGGGAAGGGACACGATAAAAATTGAAAGCCTCTTTGCAAGATAAAAACCCATCTGAGGAACCTCGGTACACAAAAGTGTCATCCGGATAGTAAGCAGATTTAATAGATAAAATAGCATTACAAATTTCTGGAAGAGCAACTTTAAAGTCATGAGATAAATGCCACACACCATTAACAAAGACATCCATGACCTTAGTATGAAGCCGAGCTCTAACATTAGAAGAAAGACCAAATTTATCAGCAATAGAAAAACCCAACCAGTTATCATGCCATAAATGTAGATTAGATGCCGAACCAATAATCCATTGGAAATTCTGAGAGAGATCAAAATAAGCTTTACGAATTGAAGGCCAAATTGAAGATGAAATATGGGAAGATCGTGCTGACTTTGAAGAAGAAAGAAAGCGCGATCTAAGAAATGTCGCAATGCACATTCCAAGCCAACTTACAAAGCACAGTTGAATTTAAATAATGTAAGCACTTCAGGCCAATACCACCTTCATCTTTGGGGCAACAGCAGTCCTCCCATTTCACTGTCACTAATTTTTTGCAAGTAATAGAACCAGTCCAAATAAAGTTCCGAATGGTTTTCTCTAAATAATGAAGAAGAGACATAGGCCATTTATAAACCATAAAAGAATGAAGAAGAGAACCATAAATGACAGATGTAACCAAAGAAACCCAACCTGCCATTGATAAAAATTTCCCTTTCCAATTTTCGAATTTGGAGAGAACTTTATTTGCTAGAGGTTGAAGCCAACGCAGTCTAGGAATACCTTTAAAGAGAGGGACACCAAGATACTTAAAAGGCAAACTTCCATATCTCATACCCGCAATAGAAGTTAACATATTAGCTCTAGAAGAAGAAACAGAGCTGCCAAAATAAATTTTCAACTTTGGCCAATTGACTCGCTGATCCGAAATATCTCTGTAACAGTTAAAAAGGCGAGAGATGACCTGTATGTTTGCCTTACTTGCATGACCAAAGATTAAAATATCATCGGCATAGAGAAGGTGCGATGGGCAAGGTGAACGACTACTGCCAAACATCGGAATAAATTTAGAATTATCAACCAGCTGAAGCAATTTTCGATTAAGATAATCTTCTCCAAGACAAAAGAGAAGAGGCTCTTGAACAAGCAAAATAACCCTATAATTGTCTATTAATGGAGATAGAAAGACGAGCAGAATGAAGAATGACAACTATCCACCCACAAAATTGATTAGAAAAACCAAAGCAACGAAGAACTTCCAAAAGACAAGGCCATTCCATAGAATCAAATGCCTTTGATATATCAATCTTGAGAGCCATATTACCACCAAAACATTTAGAATCTAAAAGATTGATATTCTCCGAGGCAGCTGCAATACAACTTTCAATACGTCTGCCTTTGATGAAACCAAATTGAGGGGCAGTAATCACATTCATAGCAACAATAGCAAGTCGGTCAGCAATAATTCTAGTAATAATTTTGTAAATAAAATTACTTAGAACTATTGGTCTAAAATTCTCAACTTGGAAAATATCATGAGACGTAGGAATAAGAGTCATAATACTAGCATTCATACCACCAATCAATGTACCCGTAATAAAAAAATTTCTCACCGCCTCACAAACATCCTTACCAACAAAGCTCCAACAATGTTTGAAAAAAGCACCATTAAAACCATCAAGGCCTAGAGCGCTAGATGGGTCCATGTCAAAAACAACATTGCGAATATCTTCAAAAGTAGGGACTCGACAAAGCATGGAATTGTTGTCAACAAGCTTAGGAATCACATGCTGCACATCAGATAAATCATGAGAACGATGCTAAGATGTAAAAAGAGAAGAAAAATAATCAACAATATGTTGATTAATAATAGAAGCATCAGAAACTAATTAGAAATAGGAAAAACTAAAAAAATGTATTTCTTTAAGTTAGAAATAGGTGTTCAAGTTGGAAACAAGTTTCCTAATTTTTTAAATTTGCGGAAATGGCATCGGAAGGGATTTTCTGAAATTATATGTTGTATTTGATGCACTCAATATTCTATAGTCATATGCACTATAACTATTTAGAAGTTTTGTGTTTACTTAGACAAAACTACTCCAATTTTTTTAAAAAAATTTTCAAAATGAAAATAGAAAATAAAACTTTGTATCTACTTTGGATATTTTTACAAAAATCTCACTTGAAAATTGTGAAATCACAATTTTAAGAGAAGTGTAAAACAAGTTTTTTGTTTTTTTTTTCAAAATTTTTTCTTATTAAAAGTATAAAGTGAACACAGAGTTTTCATTTGAAAACATGCTGTTTTTATTACGCCGTCTTTTCTACTTCTTTTTTTATTCATTATTTATTACTTTAATAAAACAAACTCTACTTTTCAAGCCCTAGATTATCTCTTTACTTTGGTATGTATCTTCTTCCTCTACCTTCCTGTAAACACATTTTCGATTTTCAAAAAATGAAAAATAGTTTTCAATTTCTAACAAGTAAATATGTTTTACAAATTTTCTAAATTTTCATTTTCTTTGAAAATTGAAAAATAAAAACAGAAAATAATTCTCTATAAGTTAAATTGGATGCATCCCATAAAAGGCAAAACTCTCACAACATATTATATATATATATATATATAGAATTTAAACTTGACATATGATGAGATTTAAAACTTCTGGTCAACAAAATATAAGTAAAATATTTTTTTTTTTATACTAATGAAAGAAACAAGAATAATTTTTATTTTCTTGAACAAAAAAGGAACAGAATCTTGGAAATATGTTACATGAGAATGGAAAAATAACAAGAAATGTGAATAATAATAACAGTAAAGAGATGTGGGTAGAGTATATATAGAAGGGATATTCTATAGACACGTTACTCTCGGCATTTGGTTTTGATTTGGAACGGGTAATACGATGATCTTTTGTGTCCTTGGAGTCTCAAACCTTCCAATCTAACTTCTCTTTTCAAATCTTCACAAGCAAAACAAAAGATCCCATCCCATCCCATCACATCAAATCTTCTTCTTCTTCTTTGTTGAACATATATATGTATATATATTACTGGTCATGTCCTAGTCACCAAAATCTAAAGAATTCATTGCTTCTGCTCCACTTTCCATTTATAATCACTGCAATCGTGCATGCATTACGCCATTCTATTTGAATTTCTACTCAGCATTGTCACGTCATTAATGGGTGGTTGTTAAAATGCATTTTCTTTTGTTTTGGTAATGATTTTATTGCCATTCATGATATGTCGTACAACACCACTCATACGCCATTTATAAATGTTTGATCTGTAAAAGGGTTCACGTAACCCTCGCGCTAGCACTCTGTATATTCCTGTACATTGTTCTTCCGGCGAAGAAGAAGAAAAAGAATTTGAGGGGTTTTTGTAGATTAATCCTGACAGGATGAGGGGAGCTGTTCTTGCGGCCCTTGCTGCTGCAGTGGGGAATTTGTTACAAGGATGGGACAACGCAACCATTGCAGGTAGACATTACATATATGTATCGATCCTTTATATGCAAGATTTATTATATGCCATTTTCGATTCAAGATTTATATGGTGCAGCATTGATCTTGTTTTGATTTCTGAGACTAAAAATTTAGTGTTGAATTACAATCACTTCTACATCTGAATAACATGTAGCCTTTCTTAATTTCAGGGTCCCTTCTTTACATCAAGAGAGAATTCAATTTGCAGACACGACCAACCATGGAAGGGCTAATTGCAGCCATGTCACTAATTGGAGCCACCATTATTACAACATTTTCAGGGCCTGTATCAGATATATTCGGAAGGCGTCCGTTGTTGATAATTTCTGCAATTATGTATTGCATTAGTGGTCTAGTGATGCTATGGGCTCCTAATGTTTATATCCTTCTTTTTGGAAGAATATTAAATGGATTTGGGATTGGTCTTGCTGTCACTCTTGTTCCTGTCTATATATCTGAAACAGCGCCATCTGAAATCAGAGGACAATTAAATACCTTCCCTCAGTTCATGGGTTCAGGTGGAATGTTCCTTTCATATTGCATGGTATTTGGCATGTCACTAATGGAAGCACCAAAGTGGAGGTTGATGCTTGGGGTTCTTTCAATTCCTTCTCTTTGTTTTCTGGCGTTGACAATTCTTTATTTGCCTGAATCTCCACGGTGGCTTGTCAGTAAAGGAAAAATGCAAGAGGCGAAGCAAGTTTTACAGAGACTTCGCGGCAGGGAAGACGTTTCAGGTTTGTTCGTAGCTAAGCACAATTATGGCCAATTATATATGCGTGTGATATTTAAATGTGTAGTTATGAAGTTTCTTGATCTTTGTTCTACAGGTGAGTTGGCATTGCTTCTTGAAGGTCTTGGAGTAGGGCGTGAAGGATCTATAGAAGAGTATATCATCGGACCAGCAAGCGATGGTGAAGCTATTGAGAAAGGTCAAGTAAAATTGTATGGCACAGAGGAGGGAGTGTCGTGGACGGCCAAGCCAGTCACTGGACAGAGTAGTCTTGGCATGGTGTCTCGGCATGGAAGCATGGCGAACCAAAGTGTACCTTTCATGGATCCTCTTGTTACCCTCTTTGGAAGTGTTCATGAGAATCTTTCTTCAAATGGAATTGGAAGCATGCGCAGTATGCTTCTTCCAAGTACAGGAAGCATGTTCAATTTTATGGGGAATCAAGCAAGAACTGAGCAGTGGGATGAAGAGAACCAAAGGGATACCGAGGACTATGCTTTAGAAGCTGAAAATGCTGATTTTGATGACAATTGGAGAAGCCCCTTATTGTCGCGCCAACAATCTGGCACAGAAAGGGATGGCTTTAGGCGAAATAGCAGCCTCTTTAGTACTGTAGGCGAAGAAGGCAACGTTGGCATCGGAGGTGGTTGGCACCTAGCGTATAAATACTCTGAGAAGACAGGTAAAGATGGCAGAAAGGAAGGAGGGCTTCAAAGGATGTATCTGAAACAGGAAAGTATGGTAGGTTCTCAACGAGGCTCAATCCTTTCGATTCCTGGTGGTGATATTCCTGAAGATGGCGAGTACGTGCAAGCTTCTGCTCTAGTCAGCCAAGCTGCTATTCGCTCTGGAGATGTACTCCATCATCTTCCACATAAGCCAGATGTGATTCAACGATCAGAACCAGCAGCAGCAGCTAAAGTGCCGGGTTGTTCTGATCTATTTGAACCCGGTGTGAAGCGTGCATTGATTGTTGGAGTTGGCCTTCAGCTTCTTCAACAGGTTATGTTTCTCTGTCAAATTGGTAGTTTTGAAGAGATGGTCTCTAATTCAAACCTTTTAATCTGTAAATTTCATTACTCGTATATATAGGTCTCTGGCATAAATGGAGTTCTTTACTACACTCCTCAAATTCTTGAGCAAGCAGGTGTGGCAGTTCTATTGTCAAACATGGGCTTGAGATCAGACTCAGCATCTCTCTTCATAAGTCTTCTCACAGCACTCTCGATGCTTCCTTGCATAATTGTTGCCATGAGACTAATGGATATAGCAGGCAGAAGGTATATAATGTTGTTTTCTGTTCATGCCACAACTCACAAGCTACATATACTGACAATAGATGAACTTTTTCAGATCAATAATGCTGTACACAATCCCAATCTTGGTGGTGTCACTCCTTGCTTTAGTCCTTAGCAACATTGTCCATCTTGGGTCTGTTTTACATGCAATAATCTCCACAGGAAGTGTCATGATGTACATAAGCTTCTTTGTAATGGGATTTGGAGCAATCCCAAATATAATTTGTGCAGAAATATTCCCAACAAGCGTGCGTGGACTTTGCATCACAATGTGTGCTCTTACATATTGGCTTGGAGACATTACAATCACCTACTTGCTTCCAGTTATGCTCAACTGCATTGGCCTTTCTGGGGTGTTTGGCTTCTTTGCTGTTGGGTGCATAGTGTCATGGATATTTGTGATCTTGAAGGTTCCTGAGACAAAAGGCATGCCTCTTGAAGTCATTTCTGAGTTCTTTGCTGTGGGTGCAACTGCACTTCCCAAAAATGACTGACAAGGTTGTGTTGCTTGTGCTTCCAGAACACATATGTGCTTGGTGCTACATTTTTCTTGACAGAGTCATTGCTGAAATGAAATCAGCTTAAAATAATTCCATGATTAGTGAACTCCAATCTTAGGGCTAACCCAGCTTTTCCTTTTCCTTCTTAAACCATGTTTTGTTTCAAGGGAGGTGTGTTGAACCTCTAAACTCATATTACCTACCAACAAAAAAAAAAAATTACTTTGCTTATTATATAGTTTATGCAAATTTAAATCTTTATATTAAAGCTAATATAATTCGAAAGTTAAAATTGAAATGTCAATATTTAAGGTTAATGAAATAGTTTGTACAAGTGTGTAGATAAATTATGTCATTTATCAAATTTATAAAAAAAAAAAAAAAAGAGTGACTTCCTTCAAGTTTTATTTTTTTTTTCAAATCCATCCTTATTAGCATACCACCTCATCAAAATAAAATTTAATAATTTATATTTAATATAAAAATGTAAAAATAAATATTATTTTATGTTAATGTTAAACTGAACTTTAGATTCAAACAAATTTTATTAATATATGATTTGTTAATATTTCAATTCAAATGAATACAAAGCATATCACAAGCTTAGCATTTTAATAAAAAAAAAAGGAAATATTTTAATTTTTTTCTTAATATTTTTACAAATTTTTTTAATTATTTTGTATTAACAAAAAATTTAGTATATCTTAGTTTATATACTTAGCCCAAATTGGTTGAAAAACACCTTAATTTTGAGTTTGAAGTTAGAGGTGATTTAAAATTGTGATTAATTGAATTTTTTTATATATTTATTTTATATTTTTTGTCAATATAAATTTATACCATTATCAAATAAAAATTTTGATTCGATTACAAACTCATGATAAAATTTTTTGCATTCAAATATGACGTAATATTTTTGGGCTAATTTGTAAAAATAGTTCAATATTGGACTATTTTGACACCTTGACATAAGTTCAGGGGGTAAATTAACTTTTGCTGGATGACGAAATTCAGGAGAGATGGCAAAATATGATTGGCGGTTCGAGTTAGATCCGATTGGAGCTGCTGCTGTTGAACATTTCTCAATCTTCTTCTGCTTCTTCCACTTGTTCTCTTAGGTTAGGGTTTTGAAAACACTTCAGTGGTCAGAAAGCTTCAGTTGTTGAATTTCACAATATTTCGATTGAAACAAGACCAGAGATGAGCCAAGAAACGGAAGCGTCGGATCGCACATCTCTAGAGAACCGACCCGGAATCTTCGTGATCGGATCCTCCAACGTTGGCAAACGGTCTCTTTTATCCAGTAACTCTCTCTTTCTACCCTCCAGTTCTTCGTTCATTCGTTGAGTTTCTGTGCTCGTAAACATGGCGCCACAGAATTTTTTACATTTTTTTAATTAATTAGTGTTTTTAAGGTGTAATTACAGTTAATTTTGGATGGGTGTACTTGCATTCTGTATATATAGCTCGGATGATTCGCTAAATTATGATGTAATGGTGAAGTTGTGGTATGGTTTGCAGGATTATTATCAGTGGATTTTGAAGATATATGTGATTCACCATCTGAGTTATTTGCTCATGGGTCAGTCATTTAAATCACATATATTTTCAGAATTGATCTGTTTTTTCTGGTGCTCTGAATTCATATTTGTAGTTATTTTATAATGTGTGTGTGTGTGTGTGTGTTTTTTTCAACAGTTGGACTATCAATACAAAGTATTACACTGCTGATGTTTCTATATGGATGGCTCATCTTCACGACGGATTTTCTATCACTTCTCTCCCAATTTATAATAGCCTGACCGCTTTAGTGATGGTTTTCGACATGAATGATGTTAGCCTCTCCTTCCTTATTCATTTTTGTTCATTGCAAATGCTTGAATTTTCGTTTCATTGGCTTGCAGTCTAGGGTGTCATGCTGATTCTCTCTATACTTCTTTTGATGGCTTTTGTGCAGTTATCATCTTTTTCTGCGCTTCAGGATTGGGTTTCTCGCAGTGATATTCGCAAGTTTGAAATATTATTATGCATTGGAAACAAAGTGGATCTTATTCCAGGTCATCCTGTTCATTCTGAATATAGAAGACGCCTATTGAAACTCGAAGAGTCTTCTTCTGATACTTATATGCAGTTCTCTGAGTTTGGGATATCTGAAACTGAAGGAAGTAGTCTGTTGGGGGGTGAGGAACCGTCATGGGAGATTAAGAGGTCATGTATTGAATGGTGCAGTGAGCACAACATTGAGTACATTGAAGCCTGTGCCTCCAATGCTGATTTTGACAAATGTAAGACCTACTCTTTTTTTTTTTTTTTCTGGTGTGTGTGTGTTAAGCTCAAGCTCTAATTTAACTAGTAAACCTTATGTGATTCTGCTTTTTTCTTTTTGGCCATGAGATCCAAAATTGATGAATCAAAATAATTTACATTATCGATTTACCTACCTTTCTATATCCATCTTTAAGATAAGATATATTCTGTTGCACTTCGTATTTCAGACCTACCTCTGTTAAACAGCATATAAAGTAAAATATGATTTTTCATTTCGTTTATTTTATTTATTTTGCAATTTGACTAGTATGCGCAAAATTGTAAATGAAGGTAAATTATGCTATCATTATGCCTAACTTTGCATGTATCTATCTTTAGGAAGGAAAATAATTTTTATAGGTGCCTTTAACCAGCATATAAAGTAAAATATGATTTTTCATTTCGTTTATTTTATTTATTTTGCAATTTGACTATTATGCGCAAAATTGTAAATGAAGGTAAATTATGCTATCATTATGCCTAACTTTGCATGTATCTATCTTTAGGAAGGAAAATAATTTTTATAGGTGCCTTATACTCTTACCCTATGTTTGGATAGAAGAAAAGAAAATGAAGAAAATATGAAGGAAAATAAAGTTATTTTCTCTTTTTTATTTTCCTTCATAATATTTGGACTGGAGGAAAGGAAAATAAGGAGGGAAGAAAATAGATATCTAATAATTCATTATTTAAATATTTTATCTCTAAAATTTGAATTTGAAATTCAAATTGTTGTGAGTCTTAACTTTTTTCTTTTTCTCTCTCCACTTTCTCTACATTTTGGAGAGAAAATATTTGAAGGATAATAAGCTTTATTTTCTTTTCTTTTATTTTCCACCACTTTTCCAAACATAAAAAAGTTATTTTCCTCCCTCATTTTCCACCTTTATTTTCTTTCCTCCCTCATTTCCCCTCTTTCCAAACATAGTGGTAAGGTTGGTGACCTTTATTTTCTTTCCTCCCTTATTTCCCCTCTTTCCAAACATAGTGGTAAGGTTGGTGATCATGTGCAGTTTGTGAATGCCACAAAAGACATGTAGAAAAATGATACAGTGATGAAACTTTTCTGACCGATAAATTGAGTTTGAGCTCAAAAATTGATAAGATCTTAAATCAGATGTATAAAATAGAAATTAAACATGTCAAGGCCTTAATTGAGATTCTGGCACGATTAAATTAGAGCTTGAAAGATAACTGATAAAATTTGTAATTTATGTTAATTTCTTTTTTGGTTTCCACGAGATAATGAAGCTGTTATTGACAGGTTTATCAGCTGATGGTGATTCACAGGGAGTTGAACGTCTATTTGGTGCTCTTTCTGCTCATATGTGGCCTGGAATGATCCTAAAATCTGGCAATAGCATAACTCAGCCAACATTACCTAATAAAGAAGGTTTTGTATTCTACCACTTTGCTTTTAGACTTGTTCACTAATTGGGATGTTAACTATTTTCATATGCCCGCACAGAATTGTCAGAAGAAGAATCTGATTATGAAGTGGAGTATGAAGTTCTGTCCGCAGGTTCAGCTGAACCATGGGATGACACATATGGAGGATGGGTTTCTGCAAATGATAATAGTGCTGCATCAGATTTAGGTGGATCAGCTGAGCAGAATAATCATAATAAGCATGATCATGAGGTTTGGGAAAAGTTTGATGAAGAGCTGCAGCCCTCAACATCAACAGCAGAATTGCAGGATGATAAGGAATCAGGGCCCAACATAGAAGATCCTAGCAAAGGCACAGAAATAAATGAGGTTACACCATTTGAATTTGAGGATTTAGACCAGTTGATGTCGGAGATTGGAAATATTCGTGACAACTTGAGGTTCATGCCTGATTTTCAAAGGAGAGAAATGGCAGCAAAAGTGGCCATGAAAATGGCTTCCATGTTTGGTGGTGGCAGTGATGATGAAGAGGGATTTGATTGATCAAATGGATGTCAATTTGTAGATTTAAGCAGTTTGTCCTTTTATAGCCCTTGAGTCCACCAATCAGTGATTTTGGATGGGTATGATCAGTTCAATTTATTCTTCAGGTTAAAAAGGATGAGCTTCTTGAAGTTGTATATTGCTTTTTCTTCTTCACCTTTAGTATAAGTTGTTGTTCTCCATCATTTATATCTTATTAAGCAAAAGTGGACTGTATGTTGAAACAGTGGAAATATTAGGTAAACTTTTAGTGGCCTTTTTGCACATGGGCCAGATTTGCTATGTGGACAGTACAGGTGCAGTCATGTTCTGCTGAAGATTGACCTTTTTTGATTTAGATTAGTGTATTGTTAAAGGAAAGGAGAATATTCTCCTCTGTTAATGTATCAATCAAATCACCTACAATGCCATTACATTTGCTGCAGTTGATTGTGAGCATTGCCGGAACAGTTTTCTCAAGCTCTGTTTAATACCTAATCAATGATGTTTATAATTCATTCGGAACTCCAGTCCTTTTCATATTGAACTTTCTTTGACTATGAAAAGCCCTGCAGAAGCAATTGATGTCTGGTGTTTTATACGATCATCTGCATATCATACCTAGAGCAGGCAGGATTATATTATAGGCAGTAGTTTACTTTTACCGCTGCTTTTTTTGATGATATGGGAGACCTGGCACACAGACTAAGAAGTTGCGCCATGAGATGACATCTGCTGATGGATTGGATTTCAGGAAAGTTAGTGAAAGTTGGCAAAACAGCACTACATTGAGTAGTCAATGATATAAGACAGGCATGCTTGAAGAGGACTGGCACAAACACAGGTATTCCTTATACACATACACTTTTATATTCAGAGATATTTTAGCGGTAGAAATGTATGTCCTTTTTTAGTGCCCTTGTAATCATGCTTAGTTGGAAAAGGGGTAAAAAAAATATGGCAGATATTTACAAGATTTTTGTTACTTTCTTTTTGTGTGCGAGTGTCAGGAGGGGATAACCTCGGATCTGTAGTGGACCCTGACGCCAGCTTTGAGGAAAATGGTAAAGTAATAATAGCTGCGTTGCTTTCTGTAGGATAAAGAACAATCACTGTTCTCTCTCAAGAATCCGCTGCTTTTTTTTTTTAGGATTATTTGTAAAAAAAAATCATAACTTTTAATGATTTTTACAATTTTAACCAAACATTTTAATTTTGACAAAATAAAATATTAATTTACAATTTTTGACAATTTAAATCACTAATCACAATTCTGATTAATTTCTGTCTGTTTGTCAAGCTATTGTTGGGTCTACCTTCCACGTTGGACCTTCTACTAAAGTTTGTTGTGTGTTGGTTAATCCAACAATGGCCTGACAGACAGGCAGAAATTAACCAGAATTGTGATCGATGATTCGAATTGCCAAAAATTATAAATTAGTGTTTTATTTTGTCAAAATTGAAATATTTAGTTAAAATTGCAAAAACCACTGAAAGTTATGATTTTTTTTACAAATAATCTTTTTTTTTATTAGGTTCTCTCCATTTGTATTTTATTTGTGTACCGGTTTTTTTTTTTTTTTCAGCCACTTACCTCTTGACTTGGAACACGAGAACTAGGGGCTGGGGATCAAATCATGTTTTCAATCGTATGTCTTCCTCTGTGACAAAATAGTTTAACATTCATCCTAGGCAGGTTAGGCACTGTTTTCATACCTTTTTATTTAGTAAATCTACATGCTTGTGCATATTGATATTAGCCACGAGATAGAAACAAAATCCCCTCCGATGTGCACACTGAATAAGCTTCCCTCTTTGTAGTGTCTCATAGTCATGGACCAAAAATAAAGATGACAAAAATAATCAAGTT
>CATIWK010456665.1:0-27322 GCA_949634005.1 Mallotus japonicus
CTAAAAATTAGAACTAACTTAGAAAACAATTAATAACTAACTTAACTACTAATTAAACAATTAAACATGAATTAAAATCAATTATACAATAATTTCAAAAACTAAAGTTTCATATAAATACCCAAATAATCTAAATAATTTTCAGAAAATTCTATAAAAATACTACTAAACATAATTTAACCTCTTAAACCACAATTTGACAACAAACCAAATAAATCTAACATACTTAGCTTAGATCACCAAAAGCTCAACTAAACCTAGGAATAGAGATCTAAAAATTGAAGAACTAAAAGAAGTTATCTACCTTAAACTTCAGGTTGCTTAAGCTCAAGAAACGAGCTTCAACTAAGCTCAAACGATCGACCAAATGCTGCGAGAAGAGAAGCTCTGATGAAGATGCAGAAACCGGCGGAGGATGGCGGTTTGGAGGTGGTGGAATGAGCTGTGATGGCGTGATGATGGGTGATGCTGGTAGAGAACGGGACTGAAGAAGAAGAAGAAGAAGCTTAGCTTGAAGATGGTGGTTCCGGTTTGCAACAGGTGAAGAGGAAGGAGAAGCACAGTGTTAAGCATGAAGGTTTCTTGTTTTTTGTCGAGAAAAAGAAAAGTTGATAAGAAATGGTACCACTTTTTGACTTAATCATAATAATAATAATAAAATAGTTCAAAACCTCTACACCACACAATTTTATAAGCATATATATATATATATAAAATACACATACACACCAAACACACACTTTAGTAACTAGGTACATGTATATATATATATATACTAGAATAATAAAATATGTTTGTAAGATTTTTACTTCAATAATAGTAATAATAATAATGATAATAAAACAAATATCATTTGTGTAAAAAAAAAAAAATGCTTCAACACAAATTTTAAAATGCATATATGTATAATCGAATAAAATCAAAACTAACAAAATTTTAACAAAACTAATAATGTTAAAATAAAAACTAACTACCAAATAATAATTTAATCAACTAATTAATAAATTTCAAATTAAATATATCTTATTAACACTGCAAATCTCACTTTAAAATATTAAAATTTAAAATGAAAATCGGGTCATAACAGTTTTCATCTTGTTTCAATATATTTATTTTTTCTTTTTTATATTTTTTCTTTCCTCCTTCCTTTCTTTTTTATTTTTAATTTCTCTATTTTTTTGGTTTTCATCTTGTTTCAAAATTTTTATTTTCTCATTTTTTTCTTTTTTTCCATCTTTTTATATTAGTGGAGCATTAGCCAATATATATTTGTTGGATTTTATTTCATAAAATTTTTGACATTTTATGCTGAAATACAATCTCTTTTTATTTTTATTTTTTTGTTCCCTCTTTTTTTATTTTCTCTTTCTTTTTTAATAAATTTGCCATTATTTTCTAAATGTTATTTTTTAAATTTCAATAAATCAAATATGTAATTCTATAAATAAAATAGATAAAAATCTTGTAGTATCATTAAATTAATTTTTATTGGCTTTTGTTAAAAGAGACTAGCATGCATTACTCTATAAAATACTTTTTTTTTTATATGTTTTGTTTATTTGTAATTTTTGTATTGAATAGAGTGTAGAAAATGTTAATTCTATTTTTGTTCATTCTCATTATGGCCGTCGTGGTGGACAAAATGTGAAGGGTGTTGATGTAGTGTATATTGTTATTAGTTTTTTGTAATCTATTTTTTTGTTTCTTTTTGGTTTATAATTTAATTTTGTATTCAGAGGATGTTGAAAATGATTTTGTCAATCCTCATCCACAGAAAATGGAGCGCATACTTGACTATATCTTAAAGTCTACTTATGTTATTGTATAGGAAACTGAAAATAAACCAAAAGTATACAAAAAATATACTATAACTTAAAGCTACACATTTTCTTTAGAGTTAAGTGAGTTGTAATTTTTGTAATAGAAAAATTTTAAATAAATGAATAGGTTTTTAAGTTTTTTTGTGTTGTTGAGTCATAAGAGGATGCTGCCACTTTATGTTGCATTTATAATTTGGTATCGTTTTGGTATTTTTTTGGTTTTTGATACTTTTTTATTTTATTAATGGCAATATAGTTGTATCACATAATTTCTTTTTGTATGTTTGTTGTATTATTGCAATCTTTATTTTATGTCCAAATATTCCATAGTTGAACTTGAGTTATTATTTTGATGCTACCGTTTTTATGTTGCGTTTATAATTTGATATCGTTTTGGTTTTTTTAGTTTCTGGTATTTTTTTTTTGTTAATTTGGTATTGTTTTGGTTTTTTTTTTTATTTCTAATACATTTTTGCTTTATTAATGACAATGTAGTTGCACAAAGTTTCTTTTTTGTATGGTTGTTGTATTTATACAATCTTTATTTTATGTCTAAACATTCCATAGTATAAGGAGAGTTATTATTTTGATTTTCTTTGAATCTTTTTTTGATTTATTTTTGGTTTCTGATTCATTTTTTGTATCCTTTCGGTTTATTTTTGGTTTTCAATTCATTTTTTTTGTATCTTTTTGGTTTACTTTTTGTATCCAATTCATTTTTCAGTTTTAGTTTTTTTGGTTTTGTAGAATGTAAATGAGATTTATAGTTATGTCCTGCAACATTATGTATTTATTACATAATATAAGAGGCAATTACTCAAATCCACACATGAATTGATCAAGTTAAATTAAATAGACAACAATTATAAAATAGTTATGGGAGGAAGTTTAGCATGTATATACATTAAGTGATAGAATAAATGACTAAAGGCAAAATAAATACAAAATTTTTAAAAATTAAATTGCCACTCCACTTTCCATTGTATCAAGTACCATAAAATTCTAATATATATTTTTATCAATTTAGAATACTTTACGTTTTTTATACAATAATTTTATATATGTTTTTGTTAATTTAGAATATTTTTTGTATATTTATAATAATAATAACAATATAGCAGCCATAGGACTATTTATAATAATAATATTATTATTAATAATTAAAGATAATAAAAAATAAAATAATAATAATATTTTTTTTTCCTTTTCCTCTCTACCTGGGACTAAATTTACAATTTGAAGGTCAACATATCATGAAAAGATCAGCTATATATATATATATATATATATTAAGTTTCATATGCAGTTCCATTAAGAAATTAATGCTCAATCTTTCATGATCACTATTGAACAATTCATTCTTTCAATTGTTTTCTATGACAAACAATTGGATAGTGGAAACCTTTAAAATTGGCGAGAAAATAAGTACCAAAGAATGGGTTAAAAAAATATTAAACAAGTTTCTAGATACCCAGAATTACAAATATTGATACTTAGTAAGATTCTAACCAAGACAGGGAGAAATATCATTTTACAAATACCAAGTATGCACACAAGAAACAAAACCAAACTCAACAAATTACCAACATATGGAATTATGGATAGACAGCATAAGTCACCCTCCGGTGGAGGTAAAGTCATAACCAAGAATAATAACGTCTAAGAATCACATACATAAATCAAGAAACATGGATGAGAAAAATAATTAACAGAATGGTAAAAGTTCCATAACAAGAGCTATCAAAGGCAATGAAAATAAAACATTAAAATCATAAGCACAAATCTCATCATCAACAATAACTCCGTTTTATGGTGTAACTGTCAATGTACATTACAAAACAACAAAAGCACAGCTACAATAAAAACAAATATTAAATTAAAGAAATAACCAAGACATATAGCAAAGCAGCAGCAACAAGCCCAGCGCCGGAATCCCAAATTTCTTTACTAAAGAAATATGCAGCGAGGGTAGTGTTAGAGGAAAAAAATGAGTTGTCAACCCACAAACCTTGCGGATATAGATCGTAAAACGGAGTAATCGAAGAGTCTAGTAAATAAGAACCAATTCCAAAAATTGTAAAACCTTTTTTGCGTTAGGAAAAAAGTTGTTCGATAATTGAAATAAGGATCAAATTCATCGAATCTGAAGAGTGAAGAAGTGATGATCACCTAAAACTAAGGGAAGAACTGAGACAATTCTGGTGTGTGGGTTTTATGTGAATAAATTGTCCCTATTTTTGGATGATGGGAAAAAGAAGACCCACTTATAGCAGTGGAAGAGCGTTTTGGTAGTTGGTGATTTGGACGGAAAAATAAGAAGGGGCTAAGTAAAGAAGAAAGAAAAAGAGAAACGAAGAAGAAATAAAGAAGAAGACGCAGAAGAAGAAAAAGAGAAGAGAGTTTTTTTTTTTTTGCGTTTTGTTTTTTTTTTATCATTTACGAGTTTGGGTACAACGCAGTAAATATTTTGGGTTTTTAGGGCACACGAGTAATTTAGAAAAAGTTTGGGTATTTTAGCTGTTAAGGTGACTTTTTGGGTATTTTAGTAAATATCCCTTTTTATTTTTCCTTCTCTATGTCTGATCGGAAATAGCCTATTTCCGATCAGAAATAGAGTCCTGCAAATTTTTATTTATTTATTATTTTTAATTTTATTTAATTTTTTATCAGTTGTTATTTTTGTTTTATTTAATAGATATGTTTGTTTTCTAGATAATAATAAAAATAAATATATTTTTTATCATTATTTTATTTTTATCCTATAACTAACTTAGGGGTTGCAGGGTGTGTTTTTATAAATACGTAAAACAAACCTCTTTCAGGAGAGGCTCCTGGTTTTTGCCCTAGTTTTTTTTTCTTCTGATTTTAGTCGTGAGGCTCCTCCTAACTTTAATTCTTTACCTTTCTGATTTTAGTCGTGAGCCAAAAACACATACTCCTTTCTTGTTTGATTTTCACGTGAGCCAAAAACATATACTCCTTTCTTTTTTGATTTTCACGTTGTTTTCTTTATTTCTTTGCCATGAAGCAGATCCAAATAAACTAAAAACTCATAGACAACACAAAAACACAGACTCTTCAATCAAGGGTGATCATCCTTCTGAGGAAAATCAATATTGCATCACATTCTCATCTTCATCTCCTTTCTTTTTATTTATTTTATTTGATTGTATTTGTTTATTATTTCAATCATTCACTAACTATTTTTATTTGTTTATTTTTTTCATGATTATGGATGGAGTCACATGATTGAACTAAGGCCAACCCGTGAAGATCCATGGAATCCCATAGATTAAATTTTTTATTTGAATGCAGTTTTTAGAGTTTATTTTTATTTATTTATGTATTTTGATGGTAGTTTTATTTTGTATTTTATTGGGTTGTGAATAGTGGAATCCTGTATGTGGTATGTGTTTTTATTTTAATTAAACGATTAGTAAATTAGGGTTTCACCGGGTAAATTCAATTAAATTTAATGTGGCTTAGATTTTATTATTTATTTATTTTTATTATTGTTTGGATTTTTTATTTTTTTATTATTTTAGGCCCATTAGGCTTTTTATTTATGTTTGGGCCCTTTTTTATTTGTTTTGTTATTTTTTGGTCCATTTTTGTATTTAATTAATTTTACGTTGGTAATTAATTAATAGGCTCATATTTTGTTTTATTAGATCATGAATTTAATTAGGAATTTAGGCTCATCTTGTTAATTAACCCAAATAATTCAATAGGTTAATAGCTTTAATTAATTAAAATGAATTTAGGCTCATAATTTAATTAGACTTTAGGTTAAAATGCATTTAGGCCCACTTAGTTAATTTAGACATAGACCCACCTAGATTTAATAAAATTAATTTAGACTTAGCTCATTAAATTAAGCAGTTTTCCATAACTTGTAGACTTAGAATTATTTTAGAATTAAAACATGTGGAATTAGGCCCATTGATTTAAATACTTCATAATTTATAGACTTAGGCCCATTTTTAAAATTAAAATAAATAGACTTACACTCACTTAGTTTAAAATTAAACAGGAATTAGGCCCATTAGCTTTTAGGGTCACTTGCAATTAAAACATGTAGATTTAGCTCACTTTAATTAAAATCAATCTAGATTAGACCAACTTAGGGATTATGAGCTTGAATAAATGCAGTGTTTGTATGTTTTTCATATGACTAGTTGTCTGGAGTTAATTGTTAAAATAAGGGTTTGATATGAATTGCATGTAAATAGAGAATAATTTAGTAATTCATAAAGTAATTCTAAAAGAACATGAGACTAAAAGAAGTTATTATTCCTTGCCTAGAATCTTCTCGGTGTGGTGCTAACTCTCTTTTAGGGAATCAAGTTACCACCACTCATAAGTTGTCCCAATTATTACCCTGGGTGGCGACTCCTCATCTCCACGCCCTATCTTTGTGATAGCGGTTAGTGTGTTCCCTAAAGTCTTGAACTTAAACAATGTTATGGTTACCAAAAACTTGGGCGTGCGCTAAAACCCGCCGTCTACAGCGTGTAAGAGTGATCTTTGAACCTGGTGATTGGATATGGGTTCATTTTAGGAAGGAAAGGTTCCCTGGTTTGCTCAAGTCTAAATTGAATCCTAGGGGTGATGGTCCTTTTCAAGTTCTAGAAAGGATTAATGATAATGCTTATAAGATTGATTTGCCTAGTGATTATAGTGTTAGTGCTACTTTTAATGTTTTTGACTTATCTCTTTTTTATTTTGATAAGGTTGATGATTTGAGGATGAATCTTCCTAAGGAAGGAGGGAATGATGCAAACCAAGTAAGCACCAAGATTGATGATTCACTTAAGTCTAACGGACCAAATACAAGGGCTAGAACTAAGAAGTTTAAAGATGCTTTGCAAGTCTTCATGAAGTCCATATGGAATGAGATAAGTGAAACTAAGATCCAAGATGAGAAAGAGCTTCATTTTGTTCATTTAATTCAAGTTCAAGAAGGGTGCACGGTTATGCATCAGGGTGCACATGGCTGTACTTGATTTGAAGCAACTTTTGAAGCTCAGTAGCATGCTCTGGTATTTTGGCCATAACTTTCACTAAAGAAATCAGATTGAGGTTATTCAAAATGATATAGAAATATAAGATAAAGAGCTATAACTTTTATGAAGGCCATTTTGGCAAATTCAATCTTTTTCTTTCACGCACAGCCGTACACCAAAATATGCACAACCATGCATGATTCTTGTTATGTCCACACGACTGTGCACATTCTAATGCACAACCATACTTGAGAGCTATTTTTCAAATGTATTTGGAGTGAACAACCGTGCATTTTTAAGTGCACAACCATGCATGACAGCATATTAAATTCCTTATTTTATTAGGGTTTCCTTTTTTATGTTTTGGAAGTTTTTTTGTTTCCAATGTTGATTCTAGTTAGGTTTATACTATAAATAGCCATCTTAGGGCTGTAAAAAAATAAGTTATTGAATTTTATTTGATTAATATTAATTCTTGAAAGGTTAGAGCCCTTTCTTTGGTTCTTAAAAGAACTTAGTGAATTTATCAAGTGAAGGCTTGGTACATTCAAACTTAGTTCAATTTAAACTTGAAATTGGCTTAGTTCAATATTAGGTTTTCATTGAATGACCTTTAATTCTTTGTAACTAAAGTTCTTAAGTACAGGTTATTTAAGGGTCCTGTTGGGAGTTAGAGTTTTCTCGCTTGATTCATTAAACGATCCTTGCAAAGATATCAAGATTGAATATAGGTTTAGTATAAGTTAACCTTGTTCATATCACTTTAGCTTTGAAATTTGCAGCGTTTACTTTAGCTTGTTTTATCCTTGCCTTTATGCACCCTTTTTTCCTTACGCTCATCATCTTCCATGACTTCAATCTTCATGCATATGTCTTCATCTTGAGGTTCTTGATAAGCATCAAAGGATTGGCTTTCCTCTTTAATGTGCAATGTGATGGGTAAATTATATCAGAGGTTACCAAACTTTACATTGAATTTTTCATAAATTTAATTTATACCTTTTTGGTTATAAAATATTGATTTTAATTACACATAAATGTCACTCAAAATAATTCTGACTAATTTAGATGACATGATACACTGAAGTTGCCATATGATAGTCCGACTCTATAAAAATTATTATATCACACTACCATGTCACCTTCTTTATCAGACTATTGACCATAATTTATAAGGTTGAGCATAAACAAAGTAAGATAAAATTATGGTCAATAGTCTTATAAAGAAGGTAGCATAATAGTATGGAATGTTTATTAAGTTGGACTGTAATGTATTAACTATGGTATGCCACGTCATCTAAATTAGCGGAAATTATTTTTAGGTGACTTCTATGTGTAATTAAAATTAATAAAAAGATATAAATTAAAGTTATGGAACCAAATTGAAATTTAGTGTAAAGTTTGGTAAGCTCCTATGCAATTAACCCGCAATGTGACTAATATCTTATACAACTTTATTTAAATCACCTTCTAAGGAACTTAGATGCTTTTTAGCAACACCTAATTCTCTTTTGAACTCAATAGCTCTAACCCAACACTCAAGTATTTTGACTCCCTAAAATTGCTCGTTTGATGTTGATATCGATACTGATGCTTTTGTCTTCTCATTAATCCAGTGAAAAAATTCACATTTTGCATGGGTTGAAAATAATGGACAGCCTTTAAACCATCTATCTTTATTCTTCACCATAGTCAAAAGCCATGATCATTGTATCTAGTCCATAATAATATATTTCTCTTTACTTTATTATTATGTAGCATATTATGACTAACAACTCGTTATGAAGGTAAAAAACATATGAAGAATGAGAAATTTTGGAAAGCATATGTAAGAAATTGAAGTTTCAATGTGGGATTTTGGATTTAGGTAGTTTTTATTTAGGGATTTTAGCTTTTAGATTAGTGTAGTTTAGGGTTGTTTTGATTTTGGGTTTAGGATTTTAGATTTAGGATTTTACATATGAGAAAATTGGAAGGAAAAATGAAATAAAGAAGAAAAATGGAAAAAAAAATTAGGATTTTATACTTCTTTTTTTACCTCAATGCTAATCTATTTATATATATAAATATGAAACATCAATTTCACTATAGCGCTACAGTGATTTTAAGGCCCATTTGATTTTGCAAGAAATTTCACTTATGCCATTGTCTTAAGAAAACAGCAGCCCTTATGTGAAACGGTACCGTTTTTTCATTTTGTCATTCATGCCCCTCATTGATGCCAAAAATTTAGGTCAATGGACATTAATTATGCCTATAAAGAATTCACACTGAAGTTTGGCAAATGATTTTTTTTCCCCTTGAAAAATAGGGGGGCTGGACTAGTCTATTAACGTTGTCCCTACTACCCTGAAATTAAATTAAAATTTATAAAGTAATACATCAAATTGGTTGATGTGAACAGTGCAGTGGTCCATTCATCTTTTGTTTCCACCCTTGCAAAATTAACGTTTGTAATATAGTCCCCCCTTATACCATAAGTTACCCAAGTTTTATACTTTTTTTGTATTGTAGTCGCTTTTGCAAGGACCATGACTTTACTTTTTTTGTCCGCAATGAAGCAAAAAAAAAAAATAAAGGTAAAAATTGCACCATAATTTTTGCCCTAATTTCACATTAATTTTTTTTTATTTTTGAGATAAATTGAAATTTTTTCGTCATAAAATTAAATCGAATTGGACATTAATTAATATAATCAAGTCTTATAATTACTTTTTTAGTGTAATTAAATTCTATAAATTTAAAAAAAATAATAATTTTAATGGTTAACTAAAAAATAAAATTAATATTTTTTAAAAATTTATATATCTTACCTAATTATAAAGTTTTTAAACCCACAAAATAATTTTTTAATTTTTTTGAATTTTAAAAACTTTACAATCAAGTGATTTACATTTAAAAAAAATGACTAATTTCTTTCGTTAATATAAGCTTATGTGTGTATATATATCAATTGACGATTTATAGAAAAAATTTTGATTTTTTTGTTTGCTTGGATTTTAGAATTTTGACACTAAACTCTTATATTTTTAGCTCATGTACGACCGCTTTCAACTACACTACAAAATTACAGTCTTTTGGGTGACAAATGAAAAATCTTTTTTTTTTAGTGATAATTGTAATGTAGCATCTTGGTTGTAGTGGAGTTATAGATTAGGTTGTACATTAAAATTTTGTATCAATCTTTTTGTAGGCATTAATTGCTCTGAAGAATGGTGATCAACAATTCTGAAATATGGTTGTAAGGGAAAGCCTAAGTTTTGTCCATTTAGACTTTTTAATGTAAGTTTTCTCCTTGATTCTTTTTAATATTTTATAATGTCAATGTCATATTTTCTTGTTATTTTTAGGTGAAATTTTGAGGTTACAATGTGCTTTAACTTGAGGGGATTTGTTGGAATATCATGGATTAAACTTTGTATTTTTGTTTTAATGTTGACAACTTCTTACAGCACATGTATATATATGATAAAAGAACTGATAGTCTATGGGGTGGAGATTGGTATATATTGGTCAGTTTCTTTCCGGTCATCGTTGTTGGTCCATAATATTGGAATTGCAACTGATATTGAATATATCTACTTAGTCATTAATTACTGTTATTTCAACTATGCCTTAGGATAAAGTAAAATGTTGAGGCATGTTTCTGCTACATGAACTACCAGTTAGTTGTAATATTTTTCATTTGCTCGCATCTCTTTTAGGGCCGGCTTAAGAATATTTGTGGCCCTAGGAAAAAATTATTTTTTTATTTTTTTAGATTTAAAATTATCAATGAACTATTATTTTTTAGATATTGACTGTTTTCTGGTATTAAAATTAAATAAATTAAAAAAATAATTTGATATCAGCACTAATATTGGACCCTAACTTAAAAGCGCAAAATTTTAAATTTTTTCAACTAAAAAATTATACATATATTTAATTTATTGTATTGGAAATATGAGGCAATCAATTAAATTTTAGTGAGAGAGGGTGAACATATAAATTTTAAAGGACTATAATAAAATTTAATTGGTTAAAAGGAGGTAGTGGCCTCTCTTTGTTTGCAAATGAAGGAAAAAAGAGGCCACATTGTTTGCCACATCAACTCGTTAAATGGTATTACATAAAATGTCACTTAACTACTAACAACACTTTACTATATATCACCTAAACGACAAAAAAAGAAACACATGCCCCTTATAATAAAAGCGCTAAACCACATGGTATTTTTCTGTACCTTTTCCTTTTCTTAATATGCACATGGTTTTAATGTTTATTCTCTCTACCCTATCAAAATGTGAACATGAATTAACAATACTTCTTTGTATAAAATTTAAAATCCAATAATTTAATATTCATGTATTGAGATTTAATTGAGCAGCTCAACTAAAAAAGGTATCATAGGTGTAGGCAGTACTACAAGTAAAAGAGTTTAAATTTTAAAGTAAAAATGTCATTAGCAAGAAGGGAAGTATAAGAAGAAGACGATAATGTAGAAAGCAATTTGGGAAATAAAGTTATAGTAATGAGCAAATTACATTAACCTCGCTGAGGTTAGGCCTAATTTACATTTCAAACTCTCCTATTTCAAAATCGAATATTAACCTCCCTATAGTTTCAAAATCGAACACTTAAGGACTTTTGTTGACCTTTTTGCAAAAAATGACCATTATACCCTTGTTTTAACATATGTCTTCTCTAACTCCATTGCATATAATCCCTAGCATTTACCTTAAAGTTTATGTTTGAATAACAATGAGAATTGATGAAATTACTTTTAAAATATACATTTATAATTTTTTAAAAATTTTTTAGTTTATAAAAATCATTTATTAATATTTCTTAAAAAAAGTTAAAACTAATTTTTATAGATCTAAAAATTTTAAAAATTTTACAATCAATCCATATACATTTAATAAAAAGAATTAAAAATTTTCTATACAAAAAAATTTTAATTTAAAAATTAAAAATTAAAAAAATTTAGATCTACAAAAATTAAAAAGAATTAAAAATTAATGATTTTTAGATCTATAAATAAAATTTTAACTTTTTAAAATTTTTTAAAAAATATAAAAGTTAGAGAAAGGTAAATGCTAGGAATTTGATGTAATAAGGTTAGAGAAGACATAATTTTCCAAAAAAAAAAAGGTTAGAGAAGACAGGGGTATAATGGTCATTTTTGTAAAAAAAGTCAACAAAAGTCCTTAAGTGTTCGATTTTGAGACTATATGGAGGTTAATATTCGATTTTGAAATAAGAGGGTTTGAAATGTAAATTAGGCCTAACTATAGGGAGCTTAATGTAATTTGCTCATATATATATTGTGTTAGAGAATTTACATGTGTTATCATATATGGTTCTGTTGTTGTTGAAAAATAAATTAGTAGAGCTGACTACAATTTTCCCTGTGCATTCTGCAGTTTTCTTTAAAGTTGCTGTACTTGGCTATTGGTTCGGGCGCAGCTTCTTTATTACGTAAGGCAGCAGATTTTCTTTTCCTTTCTTGCATGCATGATGGTGGTGCGTAGCTGGTAGATTTTACATGTCAGAATAACTTAATTATATAAAATGGCATTGTGGCAGAGGTTGCATGCTGGATGGTGACTGGAGAAAGACAGGCTGCTCGCATCCGAGGTTTGTACTTGAAAACGATATTAAGACAAGATATTGGCTTCTTTGATACTGAAACAACAACTGGTGAAGTCATTGGAAGAATGTCAGGAGACACTGTTCTCATTCAAGATGCCATGGGTGAAAAGGTACCAACCATTTAGATAAATTTATTGACCGATCAAGAGTTCAGTTTCTAGCAACAAGAATATTAATAAAGTGCATGCATGCATATTTTTGACAGGCAGGGAAGTTTATACAACTAGCATCAACATTTGTGGGTGGCTTCATAGTTGGTTTCGCAAGAGGATGGCAGCTTTCACTAGTCCTGCTATGTTGCATTCCACTTCTAGCAATTGCTGGTGGATTCATGGCAATCGTGATGTCAAAAATGTCAAGCCGCGGTCAAGTTGCTTATGCAGAAGCAGGAAATGTTGTAGAACAAACAGTTGGAGCTATTAGAACAGTAAGTAAGGCTTAACTATGGTATGAGTTTCTTCCAAATATGTATATGTGGGTTTATTGAACCTATTTTGGAAATGTCTGCTAGGTTGCATCCTTCTCAGGAGAGAAGCATGCAATTCAGAAGTATAATGAGATGTTGAAGATAGCATACCAAGCTACTGTTCAACAAGGGCTTGCATCGGGCTTAGGACTTGGATCCATGTTGCTTGTTGTTTTCTGCACTTATGCACTTGCCATATGGTATGGATCCAAATTGATCATACAAAAAGGTTATAACGGTGGCCAAATCATCAATGTTATTCTGGCGATCATGACTGGTGGAATGTAAGTGTACTTGTAGCACAACCAGTTTTTATAGCTTAAAATTTTATGTTCTTGTCAGTTTTCTATAATAGCTTCTGAATTGTTCGTGCTCCCTTGGATTAGGTCACTGGGCCAGACTTCTCCATCCTTAAATGCATTTGCAGCTGGTCAAGCTGCAGCCTATAAGATGTTCGAAACCATCAACCGAGTACCGAATATCGATGCCTATGACACTAGTGGGATGGTATCGGAAGAAATCAATGGTGAAATTGAACTCAAAGATGTGCATTTCAGATACCCTGCCAGGCCCGATGTTCAGATCTTCTCAGGATTTTCGCTGCAGATTCCAAGTGGAAAAACTGCAGCTTTAGTGGGGCAAAGTGGAAGCGGGAAGTCGACAGTTATTAGCCTTGTTGAGAGATTCTATGATCCTGATTCAGGTGAAGTGCTTATAGATGGTGTTAATTTGAAGAAGTTGAAGCTCAGTTGGATAAGAGAGAAGATTGGACTGGTTAGTCAAGAACCTATCCTGTTTGCAACGAGCATAAAGCAAAACATTGCATATGGAAAAGAAAATGCAACTGATCAAGAGATTAGAACAGCAATTGAGCTTGCTAATGCTGCCAAATTCATCGACAAGATGCCTGAGGTATGCCCATCTTTTTGGGATGAACAATCTCATTCTGAATATTTCTTCTTCTGATGACTGCATTCATATTTCCAGGGGCTTGACACAATGGTAGGTGAGCATGGTACTCAGTTATCAGGAGGCCAAAAGCAAAGAATTGCCATTGCAAGGGCCATATTAAAGAATCCAAAAATTCTCCTTCTTGATGAAGCAACAAGTGCACTAGATGCTGAGTCAGAACGTATTGTGCAAAATGCCCTAGAGAATGTTATGGGAAACAGGACAACTGTGGTTGTTGCACATCGTTTAACAACTATCAGGAATGCTGACATTATTGCTGTGGTGCATCTGGGAAAAATTGTAGAGCAAGGTAATGATAAACTCATAGCTTTGCACTCAAATCCCGTAAGTTTCTTTTTTTGTTTAACTATCTTTAAACAATTTCCTTTCAGGAACTCATGAGAAACTGATACAAAATCCTGAAGGAGCATACTCCCAGTTAGTTCTCCTCCAACAAGGAGCTAAGGAATCTGAAGGCTCACAACGCATGAATGATGATGAAATAGTGGTTGATAAACATGTTTCAAGGTCAGAAAGTCTGAGAAATTATGTGCCAGTGCCAATGTCTATGGAACGAGCTTCGTCACGACGCCAGTCTTTCGCAGTTGATAACTTAGGTTTTGGAATGGCCGTTGATTTCAATGTCATTGAGACAGAAGATAATGATCAGAGCTCTAGAGGAAAGAAGAAGAATAAAGAAGTTCCAATGAGACGGCTCGCATATCTGAACAAACCTGAATTGCCAATTTTGTTCGTTGGAGCTATTGCTGCGGCTATACATGGTACTATTTTCCCAATCTTTGGCCTTCTACTATCAACAGCCATAAAAGTGTTCTATGAGCCTCCAGGGAAGCTGAAAAAAGATTCTGAGTTCTGGGCATTGGTGTATATGGGCCTTGGTTTCATTAACTTCCTAGTTCTTCCAGTGCAGAACTACTTATTTGGAATTGCAGGAGGAAAATTGATCGAACGAATTCGTTCCATGACATTTGAAAAAGTTGTACACCAAGAAATCAGCTGGTTTGATGATCCTGCAAATTCAAGGTGCGTGTGCAAGAAACAATGAAAATGCTCTAAGTCTTAATGCAGTTTTTTTATAGCGAAAACAATTTTGAACATTTTCATTTTTGCAGTGGTGCAGTTGGAGCAAGATTGTCAACAGATGCTTCAACTGTTAGGAGTCTTGTTGGTGATTCTTTGGCCTTAATTATTCAAAACATTGCAACAATCATAGCAGCACTGATTATAGCATTCACAGCCAACTGGATGCTGGCACTTGCAATTGTTGCACTGTCACCCCTTTTTCTGTTTCAAGGGTTCATTCAGGCCAGGTTTGCAAAGGGTTTCAGCGCAGACGCAAAGGTTGATCTTTGCAAAATGTATTTTACAGCATCAGAGGATAACTTTGTTTTTGAGTTCACTAATAGTATCATAAAAATTCTAGGTAATGTATGAAGAAGCAAGTCAGGTGGCAAATGATGCAGTTGGCAGCATCAGGACTGTTGCATCATTTTGCGCAGAGAAGAAGGTGATGGATATGTACAAACAGAAATGCGATGGTCCTGTCAAACAAGGTGTTCGGCTTGGACTTGTTAGTGGTGCTGGTTTTGGCTTCTCGTTTTTCATTCTCTACAGCGCAAATGCATTATGTTTCTACATTGGATCTCAGCTTGTGAAACATGGGAAAGCTACATTTCCAGATGTTTTTAAGGTAAGATACGAAACAGGCATCCCTTTTTCTAAATCACTGAAGTGTGAAGGTGAATTTCTTTTCTGTTATAACCTCCAAGTTTTCTCCAGGTCTTTTTCGCATTAACAATTGCAGCAGTTGGGGTTTCCCAATCCAGCGGCCTGGCTCCAGACAAAAGCAAAGCCAAGGATTCGGCAGCCTCAATATTTGCCATTCTCGACAGAAAACCCAAGATCGATTCGAGCAGTGATGAAGGCACTACACTTGACAATGTAAAGGGTGACATTGAGCTTGAACATATCAGTTTCAATTACCCAATGAGACCACATGTTCAAATTTTCCTAAACTTGACCCTCAGCATCCCCTCTGGAAAGGTACTTATCATTTTCTTGGAAATCAATATTTGCTTTATCCTGCACGCACAAAACTGAGGTTGACACAAGTTATGAACTGAACTTGAATCTTTATCTGCAGACGGCTGCTTTGGTAGGTGAGAGTGGTAGCGGGAAGTCAACAGTAATTAGCCTGATAGAGAGATTTTATGATCCTGATTCTGGCCATGTATATATAGACAGTGTAGAAATCAAGAAGTTCAAACTTAGCTGGCTGAGACAACAAATGGGATTGGTTGGCCAAGAGCCAATCCTCTTCAACGAAACCATCCGTGATAATATTGCATACGGCAAGCAAGGAGATGTTACAGAGGAAGAGATAATTGCAGCAACAAAAGCGGCAAATGCACACAACTTCATTAGTTCATTACCACAAGGCTATGATACCTCAGTGGGTGAACGAGGAGTGCAACTATCTGGTGGACAGAAGCAGAGAATAGCCATCGCAAGAGCAATACTGAAGAATCCAAAAATCCTCTTGCTTGATGAGGCTACAAGCGCATTGGACGCAGAGTCAGAGCGTGTAGTGCAGGAAGCATTAGATAAAGTTATGGAGAACAGAACTACTGTAATTGTTGCTCACCGTCTCACAACCATTAAAGATGCTGATATCATTGCTGTAGTGAAGAACGGTGTGATTGTAGAAAAAGGAAGACATGACACACTCATGAAGAAAAACAATGGAGCTTATGCTTCCTTGGTTGCTCTTCACATGAGTTCAACATAAAGATAAAGGAAAAATTTTCTGATTCCTCACAGAGAAAATTGAATGCATAGGGAAGTTTTTGGACTGTAGAACGGAATTGCATAAATCTAGCATGTGACTGAAGTTTTGCTGTCCTGTTTTTGTTTTCTGGAATTTAGTTCTTAATTTTAACAAGTCAATATCCAAAAAGTTTTGCATGCAAGAATTAGTAATTACGAAAATTTTGGATTAAATAGTAAATGTCCTTTTACATATGAATGTGAATTTATGTTTTGGAGATATTAACGTGAACTAAAATCAATCTACAAAAAAGTTATATGTTGTTTACATGATGCAAATAATTTAGACCCACATGCCATAATATGGCTGAAAGGAAAGCAATGATTTGCTTCATTCTTAATTTTCTTTTGCTAGAATTGATAATGAACTTTTCTTTTGATTCTAACACAACCAGAACTTTAAATTGATGAATTCTGATTCTGAACAAACAAAAAAAATAAAATGTTATTTTGCACATATTTCTTTCACCCAAAGATCAATGAAAGAATATACAATCGGATATGAGTACTTGTCCCGTGAAACAGATGCTCAAGGCAATCATTTTCTTTTCCTTTTATCCCATTCAAAGCCGCAATGAAGTGCAGTTGTAAAGATTTTTAAATTTGAAGGCGATCACTTTGAGCAAGACTAGTAAACCTGAGCAGTCGCATCATTTGTGGGAATCCTCTGGCGTTTCTCCACATATGCTGAGGGGAACCACCCTGCTTTTCCTTTACATTCTCCTTCTGACCATCCAGATGGGCTTACCTGGAATTATACGAAATTTCAGAAACACTAAACAAGCAACTAAAATGTCTGTAAATTTTTTTTCCTCACTGCAAGAAGGCCTCGGTCATATACAGAAGGCACATTCCTTTTATAACTATGATCTAAAGGAGACCACGAGCTTTCTTGCAGCAAAACGAAATGAAGCAAAAAATGTGAACATATGTATCATGACGTCAGCCACAATCTCAAGTGATTCTCCTGGTTCACTAACAGAAATTTTCGGTTAGCAACATTGGTTCCTGATACTTGGGCTGCAGAATAAAATATTCATCCCCGGCTACCCCATAAAGAATGTAGAAAACAGTCACTGGATATAAAGGTTTTAACTCTTGGATTTCACATAGACCCTCTCATTGAGAATTTCTTCCACCATGAATGCATGGTACTTACTAGTGCATCACCTAGATTTACCTATTCGTTGAGAGAACAGTATCTAAATGCAATTGCAAAACATCACAAATGGAATGAAAATACCTTCCGCACAACAACATAGTCACCCACAGCCAAGCTCAGCTCCTTCTCTGTTTCTGCAGTGAAAGGATGTGTTGCCTACAAGATGCAAACAAGACATGTAATTCATGCACTAAGGGCCTAAAAAAGGTAAACATATCAGTGACAAAAGTAAGTTCTGAATCCTAATTCAACGTAAAATACAAAGTTAACAATGGAATTCATCAGTTAGTAGTATCTACAAAATCCCACTTTAAACTAGTGGCTTCTCTCTCCTGTTCGTTTCATAGCCTTGTGGTGTCAATGTCTTACACACAAATTTGTTGAGTAAAATATTTCATAGGCAGAACCTTGTTAACAATCCTGAACCTGCCAAAGTTAGCATCCTGTCATTTGTCCAATTGCAAGGATGAAAGTAGAGAAAGACTCAAACTATCCTGTAAGCATCTGTATTAAGAAAAGTAGCTGCACTAATGTTAACACTGTTTTCTATTCATAGGGATTTTTCCATTAGATGACAAGTCATGTCATGAGTACAAGTGTACAACATCTCAGATAAAAATCCAGCAGTCATCCTCTCATAACCTGAACGATATTGGACAACATCATCATCTAGAACCCTGTGTAAGCTACATATAATTTTTGATATAATAAAGAGCTTATTTCCTTTGCAGAGACTTGCAGATTACCCCTGCAAGTTGAGACTTAGGTATCACAAACTTACTTCAGCCAAGCAGTACATTTTATCTGAGCCATTCTCTGATGGTATTACAGGAGATGGAATCACTGGAGGAGCTGATTCTTTCCGCTGTTTCTCTAAGACCATCTGCCAAATTCCAGACCACAGCATAAGCTAACATATTCCTCTTGTGGATGTGAGTTTCATGGTGAAAATAATTTTCTTAAACTAACCTCAGCTTCAACCTCGCTGAGAATAGCAGCAATTCTCAAATGGTAATTCTTTTCCCCTTCAACCTTCAAATTATAAGCTTTTAATGAAAATCATACTCCAAAATACTTTAAAAGCTTCAACACAGAAAATAATATTAACAAACTCAATAGCATGCATACCATAGCGACAAGTCTCTGGAAACTCAATCTTTGCTGCTGTGCTTCAACAGCAGCCAAAGCAGCTGCAGCTTCTTTACCAAGAACAGCCATGTTTGCTTTCAATTCTTGCATCTTTGCTTCTGCAGCATGCAGCTTTGCAACATTTTCAGGAATACAAGCTTCTCTTACTCGTGCTTGTCTTCTGGAAACCTCTGCTGCCTGTTTGCTTTTAACAGTCCATACAAGTTATGAACTTTTCAGGCAAATACTAAGTATAAAAGGGCATATGGTAAAGGTGCAAGCATCAGGATATCTTGATATAGCATATTTTCTCTAATTACCTGTGTCTCTGCTTCCTGTCTCATCCGACTATAACGTTGAGCAAGATGGCGAGCATCTTCCAGAGGAGCACCAGTGATCATTGCTCGCAGGGGATCTAAAACCTGGAAGAAAACAATTGGAAAAACATGAGGCTCATCTGTAAGAATTTACAAATTATTGTTACGAAAGGTAGTTTCTCTTGGGTTTTAACCAAATGACATCAGAACCAAGCTGATAGGAAAAAAAATAATATAGCATAGACACAGCTTAATAGGGAAACAAGTAATGGTACTATTTCAAATTTTTTTAAGACTGAGAATTAGATGGGATGTTTGAAATAAATATGTCCACAGCACAGCCAACAGAAAACCAATAATTTAATGTGACTTAGAAGTTGTCAACTAAAGAATACGACATTCATTCCATTTATGTAGAGTATTAAAAAGTCAACCTGTGAAGATAATAATCGAATCAAGTCTTCTTGCTCTTTCTCCACATGTTTACGAGCTTCACCGTATATGGCTGCACCCTTAGATAGTACGTTATCATTGGCATTCTCAGTTCCATATCTGCAGCAATCCTCGGCCAATTTGGTTCCTATCACCAAAAGTTATATATTTGATAAGAATAATTACGTAGACCAAGGTGACTATTCAGAAGTAACAGATAATCAGAAATATAAATACATATGAAGCTCATATCAAACTCTTTTCCTCCTAGTTTATATTCCTTTATGATAATGAACCAAGTTCAGATAGCATATTAACTGATTCCCACCTGCCTCAACATGTTTGTACCCAATAGCTGTAAATGTTTCTGCTGCTTTAACAATATCTTTCTGAAAGTCCTGAAAGAAAGAGTACCATAGCCAATTATAAGTGATAAAACATAAGGACTTTCAAGAAAAGGAAATAATAAAAGCTTATTCATTATCCTCAACATCCAAGAGAAAGAGGTTAACTCCGTCGGGTTAGTGAACTAAGAACTACAGGAAAAATAACAAAATAAGTAATTATTCTTGTATATGTGAAAACTTCTGCCTGCCTTAATATCCTAATTTTCTTAAAACTAATACAACCAAAAACAACAATGAAATGTGCATCCATCTTAATGAAGCCTCAAACACTGTATTGCAAATGAAGTAGGAAACACCAGGATTTCGGAATTTGTTGTTTGGCAGTTGGATCAACTATGTCCAGTTTATCTTTAACAATTATAAAAGTCTGTGACAGCACAGTTAAGCAAGTGTACTTGGAATTTTACAAAGAAATAATCAAAACTTCCTTGAATCACAAAAATTAGAATGGTGATGCACATTATTCTTTCATGTTCATCAAACTTGCATCCAACCTCCATGCTCATATACCATCCTGACTCTCCTTATAGATTAGGACTCTAAACAAGGGATGACAGTGAAATATGAGAGAAATGGCTCAAAGTAATGCTCATCATGATGCCAAAGCTCCTGTCACTAAATGCTATCACTGCCTCTTATTCTTGCAAGTGGTGTTCAAAAGCTAAAGCAAAAGTAATAAATCCTGAAGCAGTTCTAAATGCACATCAATCTTTAATCTTGATTATGGAAAACAATCCCCACCTTTCCTGTACGAGTTGACCTATACAGTTTCTCCAGTTGTAGATGTCTCTGCATCTCAACCTCATCAATAACCACGACATCAGAGCTTTCATAACCAGTCCCACTGAACTGTTTTATAACAGCCTGAAATCCAAACTTCATAGATTAGATTAAAAAAAAAAACAGTAGTAAAGCCCATAGAAACAAAACAACATACAGTATGATTTTTCTACAATATACAGCACTAGAAACAAATGTCGCCCCACCTGGTGTTTAATGGTTCATTCAGTTCTCTAACAACATTCTTAAGAATGTGAACATAAACCGTACTATGCTTCTAAATGAAGTTCACGACTAGGTAGACTAAATTAAAAATATCAGCAACTCTAAAGAAGATCATTTTTTAAACCCATTTTCTGTAAATTCAAAAAGCTAGCATACTGATACCCATTTTCACATCTCAGCTGAACCCAGTGGAGGGGGAAAAAATTAAAGCATAACAGCAAGAATCAAAGCATGCCCAGAATTTTCTCTTCTAAAGAAACAAACAAAAGGGCAAAAACCAAAGCCTTTTTTTTTTTTTTGAAAGCCAAAGAAATTTACTTGTTGTTGCTTGGCAACTTGTTCTCTGAACTTGAAGGCTTGTTTCCTCAATGCATCCATCCTTCCTCGACGCTACAATGAAATGAACTATCCCCTTGGAGATAACAGAGGGCAATTAAAGTGGGTTTTACTTGGATTTCGATTTGGATCAAAGGAAAGTTAGATTAGATCTGAAATGGGTAAAGATCCTTCAATTCTATAGCAAATAACAATAAGCTTTCGTTTCATCATCTTCTCTTGTTCATTCATCATCGTCTCGGGACTTCTTTCAAACCAGCTGTTTTATTTATTTATTTTTATTTTTATTTTTTTTTTGGAGTTTGCTTCTATAGCCCATTCCAAGTGGGCCAATTTGTTAGTGGGCTTAGGACCTAAAACTTTTTCTATTTAAATTTATTTATCAATTAATAAAATTTTTTGTTAAAAAAAAATTAATAAAATTTTGTTATTTTTGTGACAAATTATTTAAAAATATATTTTTTAAAATTCTGATATTTAGAGTCTATTCCACTTTAATTAATCCGATTTAACTCAAATAAAATTGTAAAAGTAATAAATTTTTTTTAATAATTTAAAATATCATTTAAATAAGAGTGGTTTCCGATGGAACTGTTATAATTTTTATTATATGATTGATGATGTTTTGACTCGTTGGAAAACAATGACTCTTATCTAAAGACATGCTTTTTGATATATTACTACCATTATACCCTCCACTTACTAACGAACAACACATTACTAAAAAAGAAGAAACCAGCATCATCCTCACCAAGCCAACAATGAAAAATGTTGGAACGTTATACATAAATATAAAAAGAAATGTAAATTTGGACAAAATACAATAGTCAACTCAAATGTGTTGCGTTGGCAAGGGCAAGACTTTTCTAGTCGAATGGTTAGTGGGAATATTTTCAAACCATTTCGTGTCTTCGTGTACCTTAATTATAGAACTATTTCTTGAGAATTATCATAAAAAAATATATATATATTTAGAATGTTTTGGAAAAAATTACAAAACCATAATTTTAGAGAACTTTATTGAGTAATTCTTAACAATTTCTTTTGTTCACATTATTAATAGACATGTTCATTAATAAAACAAACCTCCTTTTAGATTACTAATCATAGAAAATAACAAATTTTGACAAATAATAATATTTGAATTTGAGATCTTTTGTTGTTTTAGTTATATTTATCTATATGTACTAATTTTAATGGTACTGAACTCTATCCTCGTCCATATATCACATATTCAAAAAATTATATTTCTTCTAAAATATATATATGGGATTTAGATTTTAAATTTTATGTTAATAAATATAATTCAATACTACTTATAAATTTGTTCTTCCTTTGTAGCCTAATGATTAAGGTGATGGAAATTATAAGATAAGATCATGGGTTCAATCTCCTATTCTCCCTTCACCTTCTAATTATTCAAAAAAAAATACTATTTATAAATTTATATTATAATTATATAATTTTTATAGAAAAGTGTAAAGAATTCAATTGTTGAAATATATAGATGAATTATGTAATAGATATAATACTTTCTTTAAGCATTATAGTATAAAGTAGTTTTTTTTTTTTTAACATAAAATGACGAAAAGATAACGATATAATTCAAATTCTATATTTTACATATTTCGATTCCGACATATTGACTACTCTCATTAATACATATATTATATAAAATGTCTTTCTAAATTGCGAGTGTTAAATGGGCTGTGATGTTTCAATTTTGAGGAAGAAGATAATGTATTAGTCACTTTATCATTTTATTTGATGTTCTAGTTTACCAAATTCACCATATTTGATGTAATAACACACAAAGCTGCCGACATTATATATATTTTTTCTTTATTTAATTGTAAAGTGCGCATAAAATCACTTGCTTTGATTGAGCCAAAAAGGATGGACAAAAAATAATCATAAGAAAAGGAAAAAAAAAACCACTTTAATTAACTACATATCTTATCTCTCTTGAAATGATTAACTATTTTTTTTTTTGAAGATATAAAAAAAATAGATAAACCCTGGCCTGCTCTCTTCTTCTTCCTCTATGCATCTCCGTCTTTTTTTTTTTAGATTTAACTTTGAGGGAGTTTTTGGGCCATCTTTGATCAAAAAACCTCCTCTCCGTTCATTTTCTTTTACTTTTCACCATAGATCTGAAGTATTTCTTTAGATTTATTATATGATTTTTTTCATATATTTATTTTTAGTTATGAATAAATTATTATTAGAAGTTTATTTCTCCTTATTGTTCTTGTTAGGAATTTTCTTCTCCTTATTGTTCTTGAGATCTATACGAGAACTGAAATTTGAGAGTTGTTGGAGCGACCTACTCGACTACCAACAAGACTCTCAGACAACTAGCTCTTTCTTATTGAAGGCTGTAGCCGAGTTTGCTACGCATATGCAAGCAGCTCATGGATCTTGTTCCGATCTACCCGGTAGGCAAGCTATCCAAGGAAAAACTATGTTTTTCATAGATTTTTTGTCTCCGCTCTGTCATTTTTCTGGACATTCTAGTGGTTCTACCACATTTTTTTGTGGATGTTGTGAATTTGTTATTTTTCTGGTTTCAGTTATCGACCTTCAAGTTTTTAGTTATAATTTTAGTGTAGGTTATTATGATTATTTGTTTGTATCAGTCTTTGTAATTACCTTATTTCAGTAATACTATTTTTATGTTTGTTTCTAAAAAAAAAATGATTAACTAAAAAAAACTATCATATTAGACCGACTTAAAATTGGATTTTACTTCCTATTTAGCCCGGTGATGTTAAAAATTAATTTAAATTTTACTTGTAATTTATTAATATAATTTTTGAAAAATCTATATTTATATATATTAGATGCTTAGTTCCAAATTCATTAAGTTAAAAATTTGACAATTATTTCTCTTTATAATTCATTATTCACCCCTAAATTGTATGTTTTGAATTATTAAAAGAATTCACAATATTTTCTATAAAAATATAAAAAAAATTATTTTATAATACATATGTTCAATTTTATATTAAACACTATAATTCTACTACATTTAAGACATTATTCTTCATTTCCATACAAAATTATGTCTTTATTATAACTAAAATATATTTTTTTAAAAGTATTTTCTATTTTTTATTTATTTAATTATTATTATTACTAAACGTATTAAAAAATATACCTACTATTAATAAAAGTAATAAAATAAAAGAAAAATTACATAAAAAAACTTCAACCTTTTGAGATACTTTCAAATTAAACTCTATTCAATTTTTTTTATCAATTAAAACCATAACGTTTCAAACGTTAACAAAATAAACCCTCCGTTACGAAATCCGTAACAGAGTGCTGACGTGGCAGTTAGTGGGGCCTACTTTTCTGACACGTGGGACCTACAGTGCTGACTGTATTTGAGTAATTACATATAGAACACTAACCTTTATTAAACTTGCAAAATAAACCCTAACCTTTGTTAAACTTGCAAAATAAACCCTAACACAAAATATTTAAATAAAATTTTAAAATTTACTAAAATTATTAGAATAATTTTAATAAAATAAATAATAGAAATAAGTATGAAATTCAATGCTTTATTATTAATAGAAATAATTTTTGTATAAATTAGTTTTAGTTTTAATTTTATTAAATTAGAGGGAAATTAATCGCAAAAACAATTTCATACTTATTTATATTATTTATTTTATTAAAATTATTCTAATAATTTTAATAAATTTTAAAATTTTAATTAAAATTATTTAAATATTTTGTGTTAGGGTTTATTTTGCAATCTTAACAAATGTTAGGGTTTATTTTGCAAGTTTAATAAAGGTTAAGGTTCTATATATAATTACTCAAATCCAATCAGCACTTGTAGGTCCCATGTCTCAGAAAAAATAGACCCCACTAACTGCCACATCAGTACTCTATTACGGATTTCGTAACGGAGGATTTGTTTTGTTGACGATTGAAATGTTGTGGTTTTAATTGATAGAAAAAATTGAATAGGGTTTAATTTGAAAGTATCCCAAAAAGGTTGGGATTTTTTATGTAATTTTCCTTTTTTTTTTTCCTAAAGCAACAATATTCAAAATTTATTGAATTATGACAAATTTAATTCGATTCGATTTGAATAAGATCACAAAATTTTTTAATAATTAATTTTATTACGACTAAATTTACCATTACTTGAATTTAAAATTTATTTAAATAAAAACAATTCTTAGTAAATTTTCAACCGTTATTGATTCAATTATTTTTATTTTTTATGATATTCCAATGTAGCATATTCTTTTTGACCTTATATTTGTGCCTCTTTTTGCTTTATCGTTTTTTATAGGAAAAATTATAAATTTGGTGTCTGAACTTGTGGTTTTTCTATTTAAGTGTCTGAATTATTTTTTTTTCTATTTGAGTATCTGAACTTTGAAAAAACATATCAATCAAGTGTATCTGACCTATTTTAAGTTGATTGTGTGTTTAGTCAGCTCAAACGGGGTCCATTTTTTTTAGTTCACATGCCATTTTTTTCAGCTCATCCCTATTTGAGTGTCTGAACTTTGAAAAAACATATCAATAGATGTATCTGACCCATTTTAAGCTGACTGTGTGTTTAATCAGCTCAAACGGGGTCCACTTTTTTCTAGCTCACATGCCACTTTTTTCAGCTCATCCTCCACTATTGTCCACTTAAAAAAGGGTAAAGATAGCTAGAAAAAAATGGACTCCATTTGAGCTGACTAAATACACAGTCAGCTAAAAATATGTCAAATATACCTGATTGATATGTTTTTTCAAAGTTCAGGCACTCAAATAGAAAAAAAAATAGTTCAGACACTCAAATAGAAAAATTACAAAAGTTCAGACACCAAATTTGTAATTTTTCCTTTTTTATAAGAAAATTGTGCCCAGCTCCAAGAAAAATAAAGAAAACAAACCATTTTAAGGTCCTTAAATTTTTCTATTTTCTTTCAATTAATTCTTATCGAATTTTTATTTTTAATTGAGTCTTTAAAGTTTTTTTTTTAATTTTTATACCCTTAATTTGATGTATATTAAATTTGAATATGTTTTCCATTAAATTATTGTCACTTTTCAAGTTTTGTTTAATAGGTCCTTAATAAATTATTATATTTAATTGAGTCCTGAACTTTTACTTTTTTTATTTTTATATCCTTTAGTATGCATCTATGAAACACGTATCAATAAATATTGTATAATGCGACTATTTAATGCAATTTATATAATGTAAAATGTTTTTTATTTGTAAATTTAAATTCGTCTAGAGATTGGCTTGTAAAAACTTGAGTTCAACTCGAATTTAACTCATTTTTATAATCTAATATATTTTAGTTAATTAGTTTTATATGTAATATAATTTTTTAAAATTAAGTTAAATTATTTCAAAAATTTATTCAAAAATTGAACGTAACTTTATTATTTAATTTAATTTATTATTTAAATCAAATTTTATTGAGTTAAATTTTTTATTTATTAAAATTAACTTAAGTCTCACTTAATTTTATTATTTAACCTAAATTTTACTTGACAAAATTAAGTTAAATTACATCATAGCTTTTTTTAAAAAAATTAACTTAATTTTATTATTTGAAAAATTAACTTAATTATCAATTGATGGATGGATTTTACTTAAATTTTTTATTATAATATTATAATTTTAATAACTAATATGGGAAAAGGCTGAATTTAAGTTATACTTTATGTTAAATTTTATGGTACTATATTAATATATATTACATATATTAAATGAATTTATAAATCAAAGGAACTGCTATATAAATATTTTAATAAAAAATGTGAAGTTAGCAATGTAAA
>CATIWK010456709.1:0-12471 GCA_949634005.1 Mallotus japonicus
AAAATAGTTGAGAAAACATAATAAAGAAGAAAAATAAACAACAATCAACAATAATCAACAAAAATAAACATAAGCAAAATAACTAAACTAATAAAAAAGAGGAACAAAAGAACTTGAAAAAAAACATCATAAAAAATAAAAATCAACAACAATCAACAATAATCAAAAAGTAACAAATAAAAAGAAAATGCACAAATATTATCTAAAATTAAATAATAGCAAAAACATTAAAAATAAAAACATTGTAAAAAATCAACAAAATAAAAAAAAGATGAAACAATAGCAGCTTAAAACATCAAATGTAGATTTAATATTTGTTTTGTTTATTTTACCTGATTTCTTTGTTGATTCGTTAATTTTTTTTCGAAGTTGATGCAAATCTTTTGTATGTTTGTAGCAAAAGAAGAAACTTCATGAACAGGAAGAATACTTGAATCTTCAACATGAAACAAAGAATCTTCAAAAATAAACACGAAAAAGTTGCAGATCTCGAGTTTTGTTGTTGCAGATGAACTTGAAAATAGTTGCAGATATCTAAAAATTGACGAAGAAGAGGAAAAATTAATTCAGAAGAGGAATGTTTTTTTGTTCAAGAAGCTGAGTTTGTTTAGGAAAGTGATGTTGAGATCGCGTAAGATCGTGCGATTTTTCAGCTAGAAGTTGGCGAGCAGAGGAAGGTCTATTTTTGAAAGAATTAATGTTGTAAAAACATTTTTGAAAGAATTCGCGGTCAACGACTTTTTTGATAGTTTTTTTGGGTTTTGATACATTTATGTAAAGATCACTTCATTTTAATTAATTAAGCCTAAAATTAATTAAACCTATTAACCTATTAAATTAACTGGGCCAAAATCTAATCTATTTATTAAAATTAAAACTCAACAAAATGGGCCTAAATTAATTAAGTTCTTACACACTAAAATTCTAAACAAATATAAAACGAATTCAGTAACCTAATTTAGTTAAAAAGGCCGAAATAATTAATTAACTTATTATCTACAAAACACTAATCATGAACAAGTAAATAATAAAAACAATTAATAAACAACCCCTAATTCTATCCACTTAAATCTAATTGATTTTAAAAACCCTAATTAAAATATGAATCACATTAATTTTAATTAAATTTACCAAATTGAAATCCTAATTTACTAACCAATTAATTAAAATAAAAACACATGCCATACACACACAGAATTTCACTATTTCCACTATTCGGGCTATTACAATGATCTACTGCAAATTTAAAAAATAAAATTAAATACAACACAAAAAGCCAAATAAATAAAAAAAATACAAAATAAAACAACCAAAAAAATAAAAAAAATACGCATAAACCCTAAAAGCTATGTTCAATTACAAAATTAAATCCATGGCATTCCATGAGTTTGGTTCAGTTCAATCACGTGATTTCCTCCACAGCTTAGGTTACTCCCACCATAATTATAAACACAAAAATAAAATAAATAAAAATTAGTGACTAAACAAAATTAAAAATTAAAATTAAATCAAATCAAAATCAAACAAAATAAAAAGAATCAAACAAAATAAAAATAGAAAGGAGTAGCATAAGAGATGATTTGATGGATGCAGTATTGATTCCTCTCAGAATATATGATCACCGATTGATAGAAGCCTGTGACTTTTTGTTGTGTTCGTTTGTGATTTTAGTTTGAATTGAATTTGATTGATGGTCAAGAACTAAAAAAGTAAGTAAAAATAAAGAAGTTTTGGTGTGTTTTAGCTCATGGCAAAGAATTAAAAAAGGTAGAGAAAATAATTAAATGCAAGAGGCCCCCTCTCTGTGAAAGATGTTTAGGTACTTATAAAAACAACAACCTGTAACCGTAAATTAAATACAAGATAAAAACAATAAAAATAATTTATTTGTAATCTTTATCTTATAAATAAATATTTATCAATAAATATTTATCAAATAAAAAATAAAATAAATAATTTTTTTTTAAAAAAAAAAACAAATTTGCGAATTGGCCGCCAGGAACAAATTTGCGAATTGGCCGCCAGGACCAAATTCGTATGTTTGTGAATTTAATTCACTATTTGGGCCAACGTCGGCCATTTTTGGCCAAATTCAGTCACCACTGTTTGTTTAAAATTTGTTTTGTTTTGGCCATTAAGTTGGCCACTTTCTTTACTTTGAAATGCATTCGGCCCCGGGCCAAACTTTGGCCCTTTTATTTATTTTTTATTTTTTCCTTATGAAAATTCATTTAAAAAATAATTAAAATAAAGAAATAAATAAAATTTAAAAATAGGTCCTAAAAAAATAATTTACAATTTAGTTCAAAACCAATAAATCAGATTCAATAAATCTAATTTTACAGTCAATTTTCATCATTGGGTCTTCTGTCGCATCCAAACTTAAATCATCCAGAAATTGGGTGCTTATAGTTGCCCCCCTTTGTCGCTGTTTGTTTGACAAATTGCGACAAAGAAAATAAGCACCAATTTCAAAAGTAGAGTTAGGATACTTACCTGACGTGTTACAGAGCGTTTGCTATAACACTAAATCGTGCAATGTTGCTTTTGTCATTCCATGATGTAAGCTTTATGCTGCTGTAATCTATAATTGCTGGCAAGTTTTAAACGACTGCAACCCTTTTGTTGTCCACCTTTGATGCTACAGTCCATAATTGCTCGCAAATTTTGAGTAGCTGCAACCCTTTCGTTGCCTGCCTTTGATGTTACAGTCCATAACTGCTTGCAAATTTTGATTAGTTGCAACCTTTTCTTTGCTCTCCTTTGATGCTACAGTCCATAACTGCTCATAAATTTTTTATTAGCTGCAACCCTTTTGTTGCTCGCCTTTGATGCTACAGTCCATAACTACTCACAAATTTGGATTAGTTGCACCCTTCCATTGCTCGCCTTTGATGCTACAATCCATAACTGCTCGTAAATCTTGATCAGATGTAATCCTTTCGTTGCTCGCCTTTGATGCTACAGTCCATAACTGTTCGCAAATTTTGATTAGCTGCAACCCCTTCGTTACTCGCATTTAATGCTACAGTCCATAATTGCTCGTAAATTTTGATTAACTGCAACCCTTTCGTTGCTCCCCTTTGATGCTACAGTCCATAACTGCTTGTAAATTTTTTATCTTTGGCTGCTTGATTTGAGTGCTAGAATTCTTTGTGATGATTGATTGGAGTTTTTGCCAACTGACTTTGAATTTTTGTGCTGATTACTTTGAATTTCTCTTCTAATTGACTTTGAATTCTTACTGATTGACTTTGACTGCCTTTATTGCTCATTGACCTTGATTGACTTGATAGTGATGGTGATGATCCCATATGTTGGGTGTATCTTCTTTTGAATTTGTAATTCCTGAAGACTTGTTGAAGTTAATTTCAGCATGATGATTGTACAAAAAGTACATTATGATTTTGAAAATTCATAAGAAATTCACCACTTTATCACGAGGTAGCATGCATTTAACAAATCTCACTAATTTTCATTTTCATGACAATCATTTATTTTCCATTCGCAAAATCAGAAGTATCATTAACCACCCTATGCTAAGAGCATATTATTACCAAGTGAAGAGCTGACTTTCATACCTAAATTCGGAGAGAATTAGCTAAACAAAACTGATGGAAATGGAGCATAAATAGATCAAATTCTGAGTATTAAAACAGTCTTTGAGTTATTGATGTGCTTTCCTTCCTTATCCAAGTATTCCCTCACCTTTCTTATATTACTCAGCGTGGATACCGTTGGGAAGGTCCTTTTGGATACTCATACTCTTACAGAGCTTTGGAGTAAATAGAGCAGCTTTTAACGTGGTCCTCCTTTAGTATTCCCCCACCTTTCTCATATTTCTCAGTGCGGATACCGCCAGAGGCTTTACGTTGATACTTGTGAGCGACCGACATTTCGAGGAAACTTCACCGAATAGGACATCCATTTCATTTGTGGGGCAGAGATAAATGATTGGCCTCAGGGGGATATAAGTCGCTTTGTATCTGTGGAGTTGCCACCTGATTTTTAGAAAATTAGGAAAAGATGAAAGGGACAACATCGGGTCACTCAACGAGTATCTTCCCCAGCAAAGATTCTAGGTTCGGGAGATCACATCTAATTTTTGGCTATTTCTCATTATACAATACTCGATATATAGCTACCGCAGCACTCTAGTTTCGGTAATGACAGTTTGAGTTCACACAAGCACAACGATAATAATGAAAAGTAAAGGAAATTAAGTACAATTATTTACTAGGCTTTCCTAATAAATATATACGAAAAAGAAAAAGGTGCGAAAGTGTAAACTAATCTTAATTTAGAAATACGCCTGCAAAACAGAGGTTAGCACAACTATGCGCGATTCCATCCATTCATCCACTCGAACGATAAGTAAGTACAAGATGATCGTTCAATGAATTGTGGATGATCGTTTAATGAATTTTGGATGATCGTTCAATTAATTGTGAATGATCAAATAGGTGCACATGGTTTATGCCCTTACAGGAATTATTGTAAATCATTTCTAGATGAAGAGGGAAATAAGAAAAGATGCATCATTGCATCATTGGACCATAAAATGGAGGCTCTAGCTCGAAAATGTGAATTTTCACATTATTAAATGCATTTGGATGCAAAATGTAGAAAATACTTATTTTAATGTTCGAGAAATGAAAAAGCGCAGTTCTAATGCAAATATGCAGTTTTGATGCAAAAGTGTGATTTTTATGTCAAAAATCCAGATTTTATATTAGAAATGTGAAAATTATACTAAACGATGATGTTGATATTTACTGGATGCTATATACATACTTTATGTGAAATGATGACATAAAGTTGTAGAAATGATGTGAAAGTGCTATTTACAATGTGAAAACGTAATTTTTATCGATAAAGTATGTTAAAAATGCAGAAACAATATGAAAATGATAAATTATGTATTTTTGGAAATAAAAATGCAAACTTGATGCAAAAATGATATTTTTATGATTTTTCACGTTTCAGAGCTAGAAAATGCAAAATGATAATTTATTATGAGCAAAATAAAGCAGAGATTATTCAATCAACATTCAAATTGCCAGTCTCACCATACAATCACAATAATTTCTCAACTGCTGGCGGCAACAAAATAAGATGAAAAACGATAAAATAAACATGCAAAAATGATTGTTTGGTCCTCAAATTCGACTGAGCTTGTTTTGTGTTTTTGAAGCTTTAGCTTCATAGGATTTTCAAGTTATCCTCGTCGAGAGGTTGAAAATGACGCGTAGAATGCAAATTCATATACCTTTGAAGTGTGCTTTGACAAAGATGTGGGTGGGTTTGGTTCAAATTGGTCTAAAATCCTAAGAAAAATGTAATGGGTGAGCCAAAAGAGTGTAAATTGGGACTCATGAGTCTTTAATTTGATAGAGTTTTGGTGTGTACGGTTTTGCTCTATAGATGCTCGGTTCGGGCTTTCTAGACTTATAGCACGCTCTCAAGGCTGTACAAATGAATAAACACTTGTCAAGTTCCGGGAGATGTTTTCATCATCGGACCGTTTTGGAGACAGTCACAACTTGATGTATAATAGTTGCCCCCTGCTTCGCATGTATTGCATAGCCTCCTAGCGCTGATGTTAATACACGCGAAGCAATATAGAGATGCAAAAATAGTTTTTGTGAGAAGAGGTACTTACCTGGTGGAGTGTTGTATTGACTTTGGATGTCTGTCTGATTGTTGTTGTTTGTGATTTGGTTGTTTGTCTTTGTTTTGTTATTTGCAAGTTGCAATTTGGGATGCATGCAAGAATGCAATTTGGGATTCATGAAAAATGCAGTTTTAGGATTCATGCAATATGCAATTTTAGGATTCACACAAGATGCAATTTTGGGATTCACACAAGATGTAATTTTGGGGTTCATACAAGATGTAATTTTAAGGTTCATGCAAAATGCAATTTCGAGGTTCATGCAAAATATAATTTTTGAGTTCATACAAAATGATAATGATATATGCGAGATGTATGATGTAATTTTCAATATATGCGAAATGCAAAATACATGATGCAATTTTAGGATTCACGCAAAAAATGAATGCAATTTTCACACGATTATGGTAGTGATGCATTTTTTTCACACAGAATGATGTAATTTGGGATACACGCAGAATAATACAATTCGGGGTACAAGCAAAGATGCATTTTTCTTCACACATGATGATTCAAGTGAGTGAGACAGGCACGTGATAGTGATATGAAATCAGGCACATGATATGCAAGCATACGTACACAAATGCAACGACCACCCCTTTGGGCGTCATACTTGATACTCTCTAGCAGTATCAAAGATTCTTAACATTCCCTAGCAATGTTAAGGGTACTTAACATTCTCTTATAATATTAAAGGATACTTAACACTCCCTAGCAGTGTTAAGTGCTACTCTCACCTGATTAGGGTTTAAAGCAAAATAATAGCGCTATGATTACCCGATTAACACTCTCTAGCAGTGTTAAGGGTTCTTAACACTCTTTAGTCGTGTTAAATGTATTTGACACTCTCTAGCAGTGTTAAATACGACTCTCACCTGACTAGGGTTTTGAGCAAAGTAATAGCGCTATGATCATCCGATTAACACTCTCTAGCAGTATTAAGGGTTAAACGTATTTAACACTCTGTAGCAGTGTTAAATACTACTCTCACCCGATTAACACTCTCTAGCAATGTTAAGGGTTCTTAACATTCTTTAGCAATATTAAGGGTACTTAACATTCTCTTATAATGTTAAGGGATACTTAACACTCCCTAGCAGTGTTAAGTGCTACTCTCACCTGATTAGGGTTTTGAGTAAAATAATAGTGCTATAATTACTCGATTAACACTCTCTAGCAGTGTTAAGGGTTCTTAACACTCTTTAGTCGTGTTAAGTGTACTTGACACCAGGCATCAAGTAGAAGTGATCAGTTGTGATTATGATTATGCTTAGTATGTGATTGTGATTGGTGCATAGTGCAGCTGTGATTTGAGACTATAATTTGTGTGTGACTATGATTGCAATTGATACATAATGCATTATGTCTTTTTACCTTTTTGGTTTTATAGTAGGTACTTCTCGATCTTGATCGGCGATGATGATTTTAGATTTGTATTGGCTGGTTACAGCTCGAATTCCTTCTTTTATTTTAATCTCTTTGTAGGTACTTCTTGATCTTGATCGATGATGATGACCTTTGGAGTTTTTATTGGTTGGTTGCAGCTTAAAATCTTTTTCTTGTGGATGCTTCTCGATCGTGATCGGTGATGTTGACTTTTGGATTTTTATTGGCGGGTTGCAGCTCTTAGTCTTTCTTTTGTTTTGATCTTCTTGTAGATGCTTCTTGATCTTGATCTTGATCAGTGATGATGACTTTTGGATTTTTATTGGCTGGTTGCAACTCAAAGTCCTGAGAAGGCATATATGAACATGTGAGCATGAATTTATTATTATTTTGTTTAAAAAGAATTTTTATTCTTGAATTTATGTGTGGAATTAGTCACGGTTAATTGAGTGCTTCTATTCTTAAATTCTTACAATTGATCCATCGATACCAAGAGCTGTATGTATCAGAGCATTTGAGCTGTCTTAACTTTGATAATCTTGAGTTAATACCGATCTCATTAATTCGAAAACATAATCCCCAACTCGTGGTCAAGACTGTTTGTGTTACCGAGTGAAGAGCAGGCTTCCCAAGTGAATTTCTGAAGAATGTAGCAAAATGAAACTTATAAAGAATGCAGATGAATAGAATAAATTTCAATTATCAAAAGGATTTTGAGCAGGGAAGTGATAACTGACCATACATTATTTATTTTTTCTGCAGGGATTTCCTCTCTTTAGTATCCCCTGCCTTTCCTATATTATTCAGTATGGATACCGCCAAAAGGTCTGATACTCATACTCCACTTATAGAGCACTGGAGTAGGCCTTGCGCTTTTGCTTTTTTTTTTTTCCGTCATTCCCCCTTTTGGTATTCCCTGCCTTTCCCATATTATTTAGTGCGAATACCGTAATAGGGTCTCTTTTGATACTCTTACTCATTTCCAAGCATTGGAGTAGGTAAGTATGGTCTTGAGATCACTAGCCTCTTTGAAAGTTATCTTAGTAACTGTAATTTATTTTGCTCATTGATGTCCTTTATAGGTTTTTTCCTGCCAGTTTTTCATCCATCTAGATGGTAGGCAAGCATTAGATTGATTAAAGTTTTAAAAGTCCTGACTTAGACCTATTGATCGTGCTTGGGAAATTATGAAATAAGTATTAAAAGAAGATTATAATAGTTGAAATCAGCTCACTGGGCTCTAATATATGCAATTCATATCATGGATGAAGTTTGCAAAAATGCAAGAAAAGAGTCGTTATTGTCTTTATTTTATTTTCAATGAATACAAATGTAGATGCTTGTATTAGAGATAGAAGGAAGAAGGCACTCCCCGGTCTAGAGATAGTGACGATGGTGACACTTATTGCTTTGTTGTGTTTGATGTTTTCTATTTTTCCTTGTCGTTGTCATTTCCATTAACTGTTGATGTTGCCATTGCTGCATATTGTATGCTTTAAAACTATAGCCCTTGGCTATATTCTTGTGGTTGTAGTTATTGTTGTGTTGTGTAACCCTTATTTTATAGCTTTATGAGCGGCTTTTACCTACAAAATAAAATAAAAGAATTACAGTTAGTGTTGGTTATGTTTTTAGACAATGATTTTGAGCCAGGGCACATTCAGACTTCCCTTAGTGCTGCTTTTGCTGCTTTAATGTTGCTTGGTCTTGCTTGTTTTTGCACTTATTGTTGGTGTAGTCATACTTTCCTATAAAATAATAAAATAACTTTAGTTAGTGTTTACCTATCTGCAAGATAATTCTCAGTCGAGGTTCATTCTGACTTCCGTTTTGATGATTTTGTGGTCCATGCTGGGAGGGCTTTATGCTCTTAGCCTTGTTTGATGGTCTTATTGGGATATAGCACTTGCTGCATTGTGTAGCTCTTGATGTAGTGACTGTAGCCATTGCTTTACTGATTGTAGCTCTTGCTGTAGTGGCTGTAGTCTCTAGTTGTGATGATTGTAGCTCCAGTTGTGATGACTGTAGCTCTAGCGGTGATAACTGTAGCTCTGGCTGTTGCTGCTATAGCTCTTGCTAGAGACATATTATCTGCTGTGTTTATATGTGCCAATGTATGTGTGTTCATGTCTCAAAGTGTTTGTGTGTCTTAAAATCCGTGTAAATTTCTCAAAGTATGTGCACGTGTCTCGATGTGCGTATATATGCATACCTCAAAGTGTGCATATGCTTCATGTGTCTTGAGGTGTGTGTGATATGCTTGTGTCTGTTGAATGAAAATACTACTATGCAGTGATGACGTAGTAATTATGTCATCAATTATCGTGCTACGGTTATTATTCTGGTGATGTGACGATGCAACAATCATAGATATTATATGCTTGTGTCATTTTATTTTGTTTGCTTTTTTTCCCAAACAATGATGCAATTTTCTGAGACATTGCTGTTAAATGCAGTGTCCTAAAACATGTAATGCTCATGTTCATGCAATTTGTGCATTTTTTTATGTGTTTTTCACTAGAATGCATGTTTAGGACCTTAGGAATGCGTGTGCAGGGTCCTCAAAGTGTACGCATGAGTGCATCGGGGTGCATGGTGGCTAGAAGGGTGCATGGTCACGCACTCCAGAGGCCTTCTGCGCCTATATATAGGTGCTCATTTTTGTGTTTGGGGGTTCTTACCTCTCCTCTGGCCCTCTATGGCTTCTTCTCGTGTTTTGGAGTATTTTCACTTCTCTTCTTATCATTTTTTTTGTTTTGTTGTTGCTTTGTTGCACTTTGCGCATTTCAAGAGACATGGATTTCCCTCATATTCCTAATAATATTGATGAAGTCCCTTTATCTATTGATGATTTAGACTTGGAGATAGGCGATGTAAAGGTTATGCAGACTGGTACGGGAGCTACTGGGACCGGAGCGGGGACCTCTACTGCTGCTGAAGCTACCGAGACTGCTAGGGCTAGTGGTGGAGCTTCTTGCCATCCCTCTGATTCTTAGGGCGATCCCCATCTGTTCACACTCTCTCGGGGAGGTCCGATTCCTGTTGGTCATAGTATGGAGATCCATGCTTGGACTACTCATCGTCGCCAGGTTGGTTCCCTTTTATCTTCTTTTGCTATTTTTATAGCTTTATTCTTGTCTAGCTCTTGTATTTAGCTCTTGTTGTCCTGCTTTAGCCTTGCTATTTGCTTACTTAGCTCTAGCTATGGGTGTAGCTTTTGCTGTAATTTAGCTTTTGCTTAGCTCTTGCTAGTCATGTTGCTTTAGCTGTAACTCTCACTGATTTTGTTGCTCTTGCTATAATTATGGCTCTTGCCTAGTTCTTGTTATAGTTTAATCTTGCTATAGTCTAGCTCTTGCTGATCGTGTAGCTCTACTTGTAGTTTAGCTCTAGCTGTTGCTAATCATGTAGGTCTAGTTGTAATTTTTACTATTGTTAATTTCGTGTTTTATTCATTGACATTTCTGATTTCGGTTTTATTCCTACAAGAATGATGAAAAGAGATATTTTAGTGTCTGATGAATGCCTTAAATGATTTACCTATTGATTGCAGTCTTAAGGGCCTGTCATTCAGCTGCCTAGTAGCTTCAATATGGTCAGTTTGTACTATAAGGGTCTTCTATCATGTTTGAAGCACATGGTTACTGGGAAGGGCTTTAACGGAATCATTTCTGCTCTCACTTATAGTTCTTATGTATTGAGCCAAGCTGCTATGTGTGCTCTTGTTGAGCGGTGGATGGACACTACCTATATATTTCATTTGCCTTTCATAGAGATGACTATCACTCCATTAGATTTTGCTACCATTACTAGGTTGAGTTTCTCTGGAGAGCCTGTTCCTTTGAGTAGTGAGGCATATAGTTATGCGGTGGTAAGGAATGTGTGGTTGAAGGATCTATTTGGGGTTACTGCTTTTGTGAAGTCTAGCTATTCTTCTTTGATTCAATACACGGAGCTTATGGCTAAGGTTAGATCGGGACATAATGCTGGTCATGTTAGTTCGGAGCAACTAGCCCGATGCTTCTTGTTTTACCTTCTTAGTGTCGTCATTTTTTTGAATGCTTCAGACACTGGTTATCTGCAATTGTTACCCATTCTGAGGAACTTGAGAGATTTGTGGAAGTACAGTTGAGGTACGATTGCTTTTTCTCATATGTGTTCTGGCTTGGATACAGCTTACAGAGGAGGCTTGTGGATTTATAGTTGTTTATTCGTGATGGACGTAAGTGTGATCTCTTGTCTTTATTGATTATTTTATTGACTTCGGATGTTCTGATGTCTTGCTTTTTGACAGATTTGGGCTTATGAGCTTGGAGTGCTCCCTCGTCCCACTGTTGAGCACTTATCTGAGAGTGGTTTTCAACACCTTTCATGTTGGATCAAGAAGACTTTTGATTTGATCGAGAGCCCTATAGAGGTAAGGGATTTACTAAGCAGGTTGGCCCACAGACAGGTGAAAGGAATCCGGTTATGCTACTTAGGTTGAAGAGTAGTGTGGTGAGCACTAACCTAAGTAGAGTAAATTTCAAAAATTTATTTTCTCATAACCCTTCATCATATGAAGAATTCCACTCCCAAGATCCATTTTGCAATATAACACACAACTAAACAAATACTTCACATGTATAATTTATACTTAGGAAATCAAGTTGCGGAATCACTTACCAATTTCCTAAGTGTTTGATATAGACCACAATAATCTACTACAATGGATTGCCTTTTTGAATCAATACTAAGCCACCCAAGTGTATGGCCTCTAGTTTGAACCACCAAAGCTCTCCAATCACGTCCTTGCCTTCTATCAAATGTGGTTCCAAGCACCTCTCTAATGACTTAATAAGCTTGAACTAACTTGATCACACTAGTAAGATATAAGAGTTTATATTTTGTATATGTTTGGTTTCCTTTTGGTATATAAGTTGTCTCTATAACTTCCACTAACACTTAATGGAATATGGTTTCTACACTTTTTCTCAAACCAAAATAACACACCTTAGAACTCTTTTAAGGATTTATTTATATGTAGAGAATTAGGGTTTAGTTGGACACACAAAATAAATATCTCTTACACCTTACATCATTACTTAGCCATCACATGTCAAAGCAACTTGTGTAAGATATCATTAGTGTCCAAAATAGGTGTAGAGATTTTAATCACATCACATGCATTAAATCTCTACACTTCCCAATCTCTACATATCCCACTAACTTTCTTAAAGTAAGTGAACAACCTCCATTTGCCCGAATAGTCAACAAAACACACTCATGTGTAAAGTTAGCCTTATAAGCCAAAATGACTATATATCAATTAATGGACTTGGGCTTGGTTATTGGGCCAACTCTTGGGCCAAGCCCAATCCATTAATCAATGGGCTTAGTTGATGGACATGGGCCATTTGGTTGGGCCAACT